>WNWU01000103.1:582943-607653 GCA_012654045.1 Ptyas mucosa
GGAATATGGAATATGGAATATGGAATATGGAATATGGAATATGGAATATGGAATTATTAGAGAATAGAGAAGAGGAGAGGATAGAAATATTCCTAATTGATGGACCCATCCTACCCTTAAAAAAAAGTCTGCAGAATATTTCAGAATTGATAAAATCATGTAACTAAAAGAGATTGACCAATATATTTAAAGACTTAATAAAGTTATTTGTTTATTTACTGAATTTATATTGCCGCCTATTCGACTCAAGGCGGCTTATGCAATATAAAACCACAGTTAAAACAGTAAAACTAATTTTTAAAAAAATCAAATAAATTAATATAATAAAATCACCCCCTACCTCCCAATTCCCGCAACAGTGACAGCAGATCACACGAGGCATTTAATGGGCTCCATCCCGCTCTGGGTTCCCCAGGCCCGCTAGTAGAACCAGATCTTCAGCGCCTTCCGGAAGAGTGTTAGAGTGGGAGCCGTTCTAATCTCTGGGGGAATGATGTTCCAGAGAGAGGGAGCCACCACGGAGAAGGCCCTTCTTCTGGGTCCCACCAGGTGTATCTCCCTTGGGGATGGGACCCACAACATTCCCTGCCTCCCCGCTCTGGTGGGTTGGGTAGATGTGACCGGCCAGAGATGGTCCCTCAGATAACCTGGTCCCAAGCCACGAAGAGCTTTAAAGGTGACAACCAGCACCTTGAATTGCACCCGGAAGCAAATCGGCAACCAATGCAGCTCCCGCAGAAGAGGTAATACATGTGCACACCGGGGTCTGCACAAAACTATGCGGGCAGCTGCATTTTGCACCAACTGGAGCTTGGTTACCTAGTTTTGGTAATGAAAGGTCTGCAAGAAAGCCACCAAACTCAGAGAGCACCAAGGATCCCTTCATTTCAACCCTGAGCTACAAATATTCTCCTTTATCGGCTTTTATTTATTAACTTGTCGCAAGAGCAGCTAGATATTTATAAGCCAGGTAATGGAAAAGAAATCCCCCACCTGGGAAAATAGTCTATTACAGGATTAGACGGCTGGAGCACGGTATCTTTAGGTAAAACAACTCTTTAGTAGAATATAAATGGATTTAAGCAGGAATGCCAACCTTTGGTGAATTACTTTAATAATAATCCTGTTTCTGGCAATGCGGACTTGACTTAAATAGCAATATCCACTTCCTTTAACATGGGATGAAAGCAAAGACAGGATTTAGAGTAGTTGGTGTAACAGATTATTTTAAAAGTCAAGTTTGTTTGCCGGTTGTCTTTTATGTTTTAACTTGGATAAACATTTTAAAATCTGAACCAAAGATAAAAAGGCTTGCCCGTGTCACAGTTGTACTGTGATTTAAATGATACAGAACATATACCCTTAGAATTTAAGGCAAGTGTGGTGATTCTTATTTAAACATAAAGAGCATTAGGCTAGAAACTAGGGGAGTGTGAGTTCTAGTCCTACTGTAGGCATGAAAGCTAGCTGGGTGACTTTCCCTCTCACTTCACCTGCCTGTTGTGAGATAAACAGCAGGAGGAACGAATATTAGATATGTTCAGGACCTTGAGTTATTTCTACACATAATAAATGTGGGCCATAAATAAATCTACTTTTCTTTTTTTTTAAAGTTTTTTGTTTTTTATTTTTCAAAATATAAACATTCCATCTTTCGTTAAACAGTGTGTCGTCTGGAACAATCTTCAACATTTACAACCTCATTCATATTATTCTCTAATCTTAGTTATAATACATTAAACAGTTGAATATTGTAAGCCTATTCATTTTCCTCTTAACATGTCTTCTAGTAAAAATACAATAGTAATAGCATTAAGCATAATTATCCTCATCATCCTCACCATCATACTAACAATTTTTATCTTATTTATCTTAACATATTTTCTATTCTTCTTTAATCTTCTCCTTTTATTTCCAGCTTCCCTTTTTATCCTCTAACCATTGATAAAATACTTCCGATATCATATAATATTCAGTTTGTTCTTTCTCCTTAATTGCTAATGTTAATCTATTCATTTCTGCACGTTCTAATATTTTCCTAATCATCTTCTCAATAGGAATCGCTTCATTTTTCCGGTGTTGTGCAAATACAATTCTAGCTGCAATTAGAACATGGATAATTAAATAAGTATTCTCTTCATTATAACTTTCAGGTAAAATCCCCAGCAAAAATATTTCTGGTTTTAGCTCAATACGTTGTTTTATCATCTTTTCCAACCATGTCTTTATTTTTGTCCGATATTTTTTTACTTCTATGCATGTCCACCACATATGATACCCCGTTTCCCCTAAAATAAGACATCCCCTGATAATAAGCCCAATCGGGCTTTTGAGCACATCTACTAAAATAAGCCTCCCCTGAAAATAAATCTTCCCCAAAAATATTTAAACACATGCGCAGCCGGTCCCCGCCATTTCCTCTGGTTTCTTCCATGCGTCCCAAAATAATAAGACCTCCCCGAATATTAAGGCCTTATATCAAAAAAATATAAGACAGGGTCTTATTTTCGGGAAAACACAGTAGTAAGATCCAGTATCTGATGGCACTTCCAACATTTAGCTGACTTATCTTTAAACATCTTTGCCAACTTCGCCGGAGCAAGGTGCCATCTATAAAACATCTTATACAAGTTCTCTTTATATGCTTTTACTGAATCTACCTTTCTTTAGTGTAGCATTCTTTATTGGTAGCATGTGATATCAGAGAGTTGGAAGAGCCTTAGCCACATAGACCTGATGTTAATGTGGACCACTGGCCCCACTGTGTTTAAGCAGTAGGAAGAATGGGAATTAAGTCATTAACCAGGCAAGCTCTCCACAAGAACTTCCTCGCCTTGGGTGGTGAGCCTGGCAACTATATCTTCTCCAAGGAAGAGTCTTTTAGATCCTAGCATCCGCCACCAAGGCCAGCCATGGACTTCTTCTAAGTAGGGTTAGAAGATTGGGGTTCTGACTTCCAGTTTCTTCTCCGGTCCTGTCTTAAGCTCTTCACTGGTCCTCAGCCTTGTCTCTCCATCCAGGGGTGGTATTCAGTTACCTTCGCTACCTGCTCACAAATGCGAGCACACGTGCCATCTCCGCGCATGTGCAGAGCATCAAAAACGGGAGGTCATAACATCCGGGCGGGTGGGCAGAGCCTCCCACAGCCGCCGCTACCAGTTTGCACGAACTGGATAGAACCAGCTGAATACCACCACTGTCTCCATCCCAGATCCTCTCTTCATACAGCCACCCATCATTTAGCTCTAACTTTGTCGACATCCTGCATGGCTTAAGTGGTCTCATGACTAACAAGTCTTATGCTTGGGGGGGGGGGGCAGGCGGGAAAGTTACCAATCTTTTGAAAAGAAAAAATTAGGGAGTGCTCCTACAGCCAAATTAGCTCTTCCTAAAGGATGAAGGGCCTACTTAGGCAAATGAATAACAGAACATTGTGAAAAGTGAATCCCAAACCAGCTGAAATTGTTCAGCCCTTAAGCCCATCCCCACCCAGGGGAAGATATCTAAACACACCAGCTCCGATTTTCTCAGCAGCAACAGAGGGCTCAACCCTTAAGTAAGTTCGCTCACTCCACCCATGGAATTCTGCTTGGCTGCCCTGCTCACCAACCCCAAATGACCCTGTAGATGAGGCTCAACTGCAAACACAGGGCTGTTAGTTCAACACCGTAACAACTTTTCCTTCAGTCAAAGCCAAACACCAGGTCTTCTGCCTGCTACCTTCAAAGTCCTACCATCGCCTCCTCTGGCCTCCTTCTTGCTGTTTTGCCCCCAGATCAAGTTTCCACTTAGCAACTAACTTATTCCACTCAGGGGCTTCATCCCAACCTCCTGAAATTGTGTTTGTTCAACAGAAGAATGTGGGTATCCACATTCCCCACAGATTTTGATTACTATCTCCAGTAAATACCGCTCTTTATGAAAGCAGTCATACTATCCTCCCCCTAAGTTAAGCAATACTACTGGTTGCATCTTCCCCTGGCAATGGGGCCAAATGAAAACACGTCACAGTGATGGATAATTATCTTTTAAAGAATAGAACAGAACAGAACAGAACAGAACAGAACAGAACAGAACAGAACAGAACAGAACAGAATAGCACTCTTTATTGGCCAAGTGTGACTGAACACACAAGGAATTTGTCTTTGGTGCCTATGCTCTCGGTGTACATAAAAAGACAAGATACATTCATCAAGAATCATAAAGTACAACACATAATGATAGTCATAGGGTACAAATAAGCAATCAAATCATACTAGAAAACAATCAGTATAAATCGTAAGGATACCAGCAACAGGGTTACAGTCATACAGTTTGAATGCAGTTAAATTTTGTTAATACTGTCTGCAAAATTAGGCAGGCTGTGACCGCCCCCTGACAAGCCACCACCAATTATTAAATATTAATGTGCTTTTATTTTATTTTAGTTTTGTTTATTTGTTTTTAAGGCTGTAATGCTTTCAATTTGTGACCATAATAAAAAAATTACTTATAATAATTCTTCATGGGTGAAGGAGAGAGCAAGATAGAACATTGGTATTGATAAGGGGAGATTCTCTATACGGGAAATTCTGGACTTCGATTTCTACAAAATCGTCTTCGTGCATTGTAGGAGATGACGAGGATGAGTGTGTGGGAAGAGTCAAATGTGTCATCAGTCTTGAGTTCTTTCGCACCCCCAAGAGATCTAAATCCCGCCCACTTTGTCTTCTGTTGACTCTTAGCTATCGCCAACTCACTTTGACTGTTAGTAGTTCAGATTCTTATAGCAAACTTTAGAGCACAATAAACCTGTAGGTATTCATCCGAACTGCCTGGACTTTTGTTTTTCTGAAGTTGACATGCGTGTCATCTAATGCCTACAAGCGGATCAGAACTTATTATTTTTAAAGTGTAGTTAGAGAAAAATGTTCCATTGCAAGGCTTAAAGTTAGATCACAAATGTCTGGCTATGATTAGATTTGAAAGAACAATTTCACCCCTCTCTGTTTTGCTCCTTCACCAACGCTATTATCATCCCCAACACACTGTTAAAAGTAATCGTTACTTCAAGCTGCCTAGCAACACCGACAATGCAAAGTGAATTTCAAGCTACTCCCACAATGCTAATATAAAAGATCATTCTTTCATTGTGATCAGTTTCATAAAACACCTTTATCCAATTTCTCTGGACAGCTGGGTCATAATATTTCAAGCTTACGTACACATACGTAGAGGAAATGCATTAACCAGAAATTTAAAATAGGCTTTGGGGATTTAGTGGGTGATCTTTTGAGCCAGTTCTTTGTCCACTTCATTCAGACCTGGTAGAAAAGTAGAGGAGGGATCCATCCAACTTACTCTGCTCTAAATTAAATTAATAGTAATAAATCATCATCAACCAAGCTAAACGTTCACAGCCAAGAGTTGCTATCTAGACACCGCCATTGTCCGAGACAGAATTTGGGAAACTGTTACAGTAAAATAATTAGTGTGTGGCATTTTGCCCAAAAAACTCTGGTTGTAGACTTGGGTTCTCAAAAGTTCTGTTTTGTTTTGTCCCAATATTTCTTTCATTCACTGCTGTATATGGGTATCAGATGACTCACCCCCAAACACCGAGTCCAGACAGAATTGGATCCGCGCCATACTTGTTCCTTTGTGCTTTGGTTTGTCCCGAGTTTACAGAATATAGGGAGCTTTTGAGACAAGCAAAATAGATTGTTCCATAACGTAAGTATTTAAAAAGACCAACCGAGGGCAGGCGAGTCTCTCCAAGTGCGAGATGATGCCAAAATTTGGGGAGACTCTAGAATTAATTGGCCAGCTCCCAAAAACACAGGCTGTTTCCTGATTAGCTGTAGGCTTTTGACATTCCTTCATGCACCGCACCCCTTTAATAGACACAACGTTTTCTGGTTCCTTAAAAAATACTTTTCTCTGTGGATCTTCTACAACTGCTTTCAGTACTCGCTCCAAGAATTCTTCATGTTCCACAATAACTCAAGAAGCTTAGCCCTCATAAGTTTTTGGGCAGCTAGAACAGAGGTGAAATGCTCCCGGTTCGGCCTAGTTCGCCTGAACCAGTAGCGATGATGACCGGTTTGTATTGGAAAGTATCAAAGAAAAGCTCTCGTTCACATCAATTTTTTGAAACAAGGTACCTCAAACGGACTAACTTACAAAAGGCATTCAAAATCCAGGACCATGGAATTGAAATTTGGCAAATTTTATGGAACATTTTATGACATAAACCTTTTTCATAGAAACATATTACGGCTTTCTTTCTTTCCTTCTTTCTTTCTTTCTTTCTTTCTTTCTTTCTTTCTCTTTCTTTCTTTCTTTCTTTCTTTCTATTTATTTATTTATTTGGTTAATTTTTTTATACCGCCCTTCTCCTTGCAGACTCAGGGCGGTGAACAGCCAACTAAAAAACATTATATACAAAAATTAAGACAAATTTTAAAATAATTTAAATGAAATTTGGCCCATAATTTAAAAACAATTTGAATTAAAATCAGTATCAAAACTTTAAAACTGAATACAAAATGTCATAAAATATCTCCTTGGGTCAACTGCTGAGGTTTGACTGTGCTATATAGTTCAACATGGGCTATTTTCAGGGGTGGGATTGCTGGGGGTTCGGGAGAACCTCTAGCTAAAATTCTGTGCTGTTTGGAGAATCCCAAAATCCCACTCCTGGCTGGCCCTGCCTACCCTGCCCCACCCTTCGCAGGTGTCTCCATGTGGCACGTTTGGGATGCAGGTAAATGCAGGGCACACGTGGAGGCTTGAGGAGGGCGAAAAACGGGCCTACCAGAAGTTCAGGAAGACCAGAAATGGGCCAGTTTCCAGCCTCCAGAGGGTCTCCGGAGCCTGGGGAGGCCATTTTTGCCCTCCCGGAAGCTCAAAAAAAGCCTCCGAAGCCCGGCGGGGAGGGCAAAAATGCCCCCTCACCGTGGTGCAGAAAACCGACTAGGCCACACACACCATGGCAATGCCCACCCAGCAACCAGGCAGAGAACCCCTCGCTACAATTCTTGAAGCCCACCCCTGGCTATTTTCAAGGCAGATGCATCTCTGAAATTTGTCTCTGAGTTTTAAATATATATATATTTTTTCCCAGGGAAGGAACTGCATTAGAAGCTCTGCCATTGACAAAGAGATATATTGAGGACTCTGGTAAAATGACTAGAGGGATTATGGGTTGTCTAGTAGTTAAATTATAGATACCCTTGCCATAAAATGGCACCCGCCCAGAAGGCTTTTGAAAAAAGATTAGGTAATATCATGGAACACACAAGACAATATGCCTGTTGACCATGTCCGTATTCCGAAGAATATCACTCACAGGAGAACATAAGCAAGAAACTGCAAATGCTTTTACAACCTAGCTGGCCACTTTGGGACCACAATGCCAGACAAGATGGGCCTCTAGCCCAACTGAGCCTGGTGCTTTGTGTCTACCTTTGCATCACCTGGAAAAAATCCGACTCCTTTCCGTGTTATTATTAACTATTTGGGGAATAAGAAATTCCTGCAGCTATAAGGTAAGGCTTGAAAGAATAACAGCAAAGGAGCTGAAAGTTAATTACAGAGATCGAATAGGTACTGCTGGAGAAAGCAGTACGCTCACCTGATGAAAGGGGAGAAAGACGTATATTTTTGGGGGGGTGGGACTGTTGAGCAGGAGAAATAAAGCAAGAAGAAGAAAGACGCAAAGAGAGTGAATCTCTTCTTGAGCGGCTTGCCTAGGAGTATTTGTCAAATTAATGTGTATTACAGATCCACTCAGATATCCCGCATGTATGTCTTGATGGATTTTTTTACATCTGAGTCAAAGATTGTCATCACATGCTTCTACCTGAAGAAGTCCAACATAGCTGTTGAACAGATTGGTTTTGGCATTTGCAAAATTTTGACACAGGGCTAAAGGCAGCTGCCTTATTTTAAGGCAGCAGAGAGCAGATAATAAGAACAGAAAAATTGTTGGTACTCTACATAAAATATTCCTGGAAAAAATGCCCCCTCTAATAGAACAGATATCCCCCCATCAGAGGGGATATTTTTCTGGACAGCCATTTGTCTGAAATGGTAAAGGATCTCCTGCTTGAGCAGCGGGTTGGACCAGAAGACCTCCAAGGTCCCTTCTAACTCTGTAATTCTGTTATAGAGTCTTAATTCACTGCTCTTTAAGCCTTTTTTGGGGATGCATTCTGAACTGTATCCATAATAAAGTACTTAATAGAATTTGTAGTGCCCTGTAATAAGGACACAGGAAATCTCAAGGAGATTTTTTTTTTAATTGTACTATATCTGTCACGATACTTGAAATTATGCTGTAATATCCAAATAGAAACTAACTACATCAGCAATATCTAGGCTAACCATAGGAGCTCATGCCAGGTTGTTGTTAGTTGCGAAGTCATGTTTGACCCATCGCAACCCCATGGACAAGTTTCCTCCAGGCCTTCCTGTCCTCTACCATCCCCCGGAGACCATTTAAGCTCACGCCTACTGCTTCAGTGACTCCATCCAGGCACCTCGTTCTCTGCCGTCCCTTCTTTTTTTGCCCTCAATCGCTCTCAGCATTAGGCTCTTCTCCAGTGAGTCCTTCCTTCTCATTAGGTGGCCAAAGTATTTCAGTTTCATCTTCAGGATCTGGCCTTCTAAAGAGCAGTCAGGGTTGATCTCCTCTAGGACTGACCGGTTGGATCGGCTTGCAGTCGAAGGGACTCGCAGGAGTCTTCTCCAGCACCAGAGTTCAAAGGCCTCAATGCTTTGACGCTCAGCCTTCCTTATGGTCCAAATTTCACAGCCATACATTGCAGCTGGGGAAACCATAGCTTTGACTTTACGCACTTTTGTTGGCAGGGTGATGTCTCTGCTTTTTAGTAAGCTATCTAGATTTGCCATAGCTTTCCTCCCTAGGAGCAAGCGTCTTTTAATTTCTTGGCTGCAGTCCCCATCTGCGGTAATCTTGGAACCCAGGAAAATGGCCCATGCCAGAGCTAAGACGAAATAAATTCCTTGCAGGTTTCAGAATGGCTGTAAAGGTCACAAAGCAATGCACTTTGAACAAAGGATGAAACCAGCGATGTACATACAATATGCTGACTTGATGAAGGAGATTTCCAATTTCATAAGCACGTTGCTTCACTCAAAGCAATGTGTCAACCCGCGGTAAACTGCTTTATTATTTCGTAAGTCAACAGGAGTCAGAATTCTAATTGTAAAACACATTCCGATTCGAGCATACCTCATTAAGGCAGATAGGAAAAAAGGAGCCCCTGGCTGCAAACTGAATTGAATTCCTAATATGATTTGTTTAAGGAGCACTGCATATGACTTCAATGGGCCTTCTGCTGATTGAGGGGTTCAAGAATCACAGCTTTCAGCACTGCAGCCGTAATCCCACTAAAATCAATGGCTAACGCTAAGTAGGTATGTCAAGTTAAGTGGCTTGGACCCTGCTAGGAATCCTGAAGAGCTGCCTTTGTTTGCGTTTAATTAAGCAAAAGTATTTAGAATGAAGTCCCTCCATTAGGAGTTCTAAATCCACCCTGAAAAGGAACCACGAACGGATCTGCCAGAATCAGTACTAAGCCAATTCTAACATACAACTGCAGAAATCATTACTTCACATTTAAAACTGAATTAGAGTTAATGTCCGTTAAGACCGGTCTTGGGTGAAGAATCTTTAGCTACCGTAAAGCAATAACCCAATCGGGTGTTTTGAAAAATGAAACAAGAACCAATCACTGGGTAGGCTAAGTGTTCCTTCTCCAGTTTTGAATTTAATTTAATTAACTTTATTGTCATTGTACGCGTATACACAGTATACCCATACAACGAAATTCACTTAACACCCAAAGACCAGGTCCAATACACATAACAATCCTCAAACACACCCCCACCCACCACAAATTCCTCACCCCTAAACCACCCAAACATCCACACAACAGACCAAGTAATGCTGTCCAACAGTTCACTGATGGTGGCCCTTTACTTCATTGTTGAGTGCAATTATAGCTCTGGGATAAAAACTATTCAGAAAAACGTGTGGTCCGAGTTTTAATTGTTCTGTATCTTCTGCCAGAAGGCAACAGTTTCTGCTTCCGGTTCTTCGAACTACTCAAAATTTCCGCTACCGGTTCTCCAGAACCTGTCACAACCTGCTGGATTTCACCCCTGGCATAATCTCACACAGTTGTGGTTTAGACAATAAACTGGGGTTAAAGAAACCACGGCTTAGCATGATGCATGATCTAGACCACAACCAACAGCCAAACCAAATTAATATGGGACTGTTTAGTGTCCAAACCATAATTTAAAAAAAAAATAATGTTAAAGCCTTGCGAGAGCCACAGTATTTCAGAGCTGTCATATTTTCATCGATTAACCAGACAGAACTCCCTACGCTGTTTATGAATGAATTGAATTAAAATTAGAGATCTGGGTATTGCCAAAACGTGGCTCCTAGGTTTTCCTGACACTTTCTCCAAAGTGAAATTCTGCCAAGTTCAAATCTGATTAGGTACTTAGCTATACAAAGCTTTAGAAATATGTTCTTGCTCCAGTTCTACTTAAAATGTGCAATGAATTCGTTCTTACAGCTCACACGTGGTGGTGGGGATTGTGTGTTACTTGAAATACCTTAAGAGTTTCAGGTTCTCTGACTCCCATCAGACTAACTCAGGATGACCGTGGCTGAGAACGGACTTTGTAGTCCAACAAGATCTGAAGGATTGCCAGTTCATCGCCTGGAGACAATTACAGGGATAGTACCATTCCTGCAAGAAATCTCTCACTGCTTTTTTTATAGCATTTCTGGGGAAGGGGAAGGTGGATGGAAAACATGATAAGAGTTGATTTAAACCAAGCAGCAGAAAGAAGATAAGCCTGAGCTTTTGGCTTCCGAAAAGATGAAGATGTCATTGTCCTAGGGTCTTATAAAACCAGCCTCTTGCCTCCACTTCATAGTTCCTGATTAAATAGTAACATGTCTTCTTCATACAGCCACTTCATTCTCTGCCGTCCCCTTCTTCTTTCGTCCTCAATCGTTCCCAGCATTAGGCTCTTCTCCAGGGAGTCCTTCCTTCTCAATAGGTGGCCAAAGGATTTGAGTTTCATCTTCAGGATCTGGTCTTCTAAAGAGCAGTCGGGGTTGATCTCCTCTGGGACTGACCGGTTAGATGGCGTTGCAGTCGAAGGGACATCGCAGGAGTCTTCTCCAGCACCAGAGTTCAAAGGCCTCAATTCTTTGGCGCTCAGCCTTCCTTATGGTCCAGCTTTCACAGCCATCCATTTGGGGAACCAACTGGGGAAACCATAGCCTTGACTATACGCACTTTTTTTGGCAGGGTGATGTCTCTGCTTTTTAGTACACCGTCTAGATTTGCCATAGCTTTCCTCCCCAGGAGCAAGCATCTTTTAATTTCTTGGCTGCAGTTGCATGTTGGTCAGTAATTAATTGTACTCTCAGCATATTATTTAGCTAAACTATTGATATGCTAAATGCTTAGAGGGCAGTGCGTCACCAAACTTCTGTTTAGTTTTCAAAATCTACCTTAACACTATCTTAGTCTCACATTTCCAAAAGAGAAATAAACTCTTTATTGTTCCACATCTTTTTCTTCCACCCAAGTTGTTTTTAAGATGTCGTATTCCATAGATTTTGTCTTTTATTTATAGGGCTGAAGTATGACTGGAGATTGAAACCTTTCTCTCTTTTTTTTAAGGAGCAAGAATAATAGCAACTTTACGGGACATCATTAAGGCAGAGAACCAGTTGTTAAATTATTTGAATCCCACCACTGATACCATCCCAGACCAATGCTTGTCCAATCTCTTCTTGAAAACATCCAGTGATAGACCCACAAGATCTGGAGACAAACGCTTCGACTGATTGTTCTCATAGTTGGGAAATTTCTCCTTAGTTCTCGGTTGGATCTCTCTTTAATGCTCTACCGTTACTATAGAGAAAACTGGATGGGAGAGCGTGGTTAGGCTGTTCCAAAGAGCAACACATATTTTCTTTTCATTCTGGCATGTTTTCCACAATGCTTAAAATACCTTACTCAAATCATGCTTGCTATGCAGAGGATATGTGCTATAAATAACAAGCGACTTCATAAAAATATACATACTATTTCTCGTAGGAAAGAGAATTCAAGAGTTTCCAAACCAGCAATTTTTTTAAAAAAAACAATAAGAATAGTTCATTCTCTATACATAAGGTAATGTATTGGCCAATCTCATATTGAGGGAGAGAGGGAGGGAGGGAGGGAGGGAGGGAGAGGAGAAGGAGGAGGAGGAGGAGGAGGAGGAGGAGGAGGAGGAGGAGGAGGAGGAGGAGGAAGAGGAGTCGTTGTTTAAGTTTATTAAACTTCTAAACCGCCCTTCTCCTGGAGGACTCAGGGCGATATATAGCCATATTAAAACACATAAATTTACAAAATTTAAAACAAATTAAAATCGAATATATAAAAATTTGGCCCACAAATTAAAACACAAGAAGAGAAAAGAAGAAGAAGAAGAGGAGGAGGAGGAGGAGGAGGAGGAGGAGGAAAGAGAGAGAAGAGAGAGAGGAAAAAAGAGAAGGAGGGAGAGAAGAAGAGAGAAAGAGGAGAGAGAGGAGAGAGAGAGAGAGAGAGAGAGAGAGAGAGAGAGAGAGACTATTATCTCTCTTTATTTACAGCGAGACCTCTGAAGAAAGTCTGCTATAAGAAGGATGACTCAGAATTTCCTTTTAATTTAAATTATTCTGTGCTGTGTTACTGCGATTATTTGTATTCAATTTCATTCAGGGCCATTTTTTTTTTTAACCCAGTTCTTCTCTCTGCCACTTCAAAACCTACCTCAGCAATGATCTAATCTGAACCAACTTCATAACATGCTTTTCATATGCAATGGTTTAAAATTGGCCTCGGGCCTTCAATTCTCCTCCATAAACTGAATGCTCAGACTCCGGAGCCCTAGCTGCCAAACAGCTGCTAGAAAAAAAAACCTACCCGGATCCAGATTTCTCTCTCTCTCTCTCCCTCTCCCTCTCTCTCTCTCTCTCTCTCTCTCTCTCTCTCTCTCTCTCTCTCTCTCTCTTTTTAAGAGTAATAAAAGTTCAGCACAAAGGGAATGCACAGAGGGCTAAAGGCAAAACGACTCTGCAGTGGGAATGGAGCGTAAGTGCTATCATCGCTGGGAGCTTCTAGATCAAATAACGCCACCTGATATTATGCTCAAATTAAGCACCGTGAGGCATGGAAAGACTGATATCATCACGTCAAGTGGATAGGCACGGTCGCTGTTGTTTTTTTTTAAAACGGGCAGCCTTACTGCCAAATGCAGGACTCAAGAGATCCAGGCAATGCCAGGGTTCCAAGTAACACCCCCAATGCAAGAAGACCCCAAAGCTAGAAGTTCCTCAAAGTTCTAATTTATTAGAAGATGTCATATTGGCACATCTGGGAAAACCCGAATCTGAAAGCTTCCAGGTTTTTCCCCCACCCAAAAGAAAGTCCAAGTCCCTTCCCCCTGCACCCCACGTGTCCATCACATGGGTCCCATCAATGCACCGTCCCAACTGGAGATGCTTCCCAGTCACCCCACTCCAGGTGCAGGGCAGGATGTCCTTGACTCTCAAAGAAAAAGAATGTTATTATGGCTAGATATCTCTCCAACTCCATACAATCCCCCCCCTCCTCCCGGTTTCCCACAGCATTAAATGTTCAAATGAATATAAGGGCTTATTACGAGCTTAAGCCCTCTACAAGAATCTGAACTACTAAGGGTCAAAGCAAATTGGTGGTAGATAAAAGTCAATGGAATTCAAGGTGGGTTGGACTTGGGTTTCTTGTGGGCTTGAAGAGACTCGAGACTGCTGACACATTTGATCCCTCCCTCGGACTCATTTTGGCCATCTTCTACATCGCCCACCCCTCTACCTTGGCCCACTCTTCTTCCATGGATTCTTCTTTGCTGTCTGCTGATAGAGTCAGTGGAATTTAAGGTGGGCTGAACTTAGTTCTCTGGTGGGCTCAAGACTTATGATGCATTGACCCCCCTCCCTCGGGCTCAGCCTGGTCATCTCCTACACTTACTAATCTAATAAAATGGAGAAATGGATATGCTCGGCAGGCAAAAAGATGGAGCAGAGGGTTCAAATCTGTCAAGATCTTTCTGGATCCTGAGCAGTCTCTTTTGAGCTGGTCAAAGGCTATTCTTGGCTTTTCCCTTGGAGCCTGATTGGGAAGCTCTAGACCGGAGAACATTGTCTTCGGATCCAATTCCCAATGCAAGTGATTCAGTGGCGGGATTCAAACTTGTTTACTACCAGTTCGGTGAGTGTGGCTTGATGGGCGTGGCAGGAGAAGGATACTGCAAAATCCCCATTTCCTCCCCACTCCAGGGGAAGGTTACTGCAAAATCTCCATTCCCTCCCCACTCCAGGGGAAGGTTACTGCAAAATCCCCATTCCGTCCGCACTCCAGGGGAAGGTTACTGCAGAATCCCCATTCCCTCCCACTTCAGGGGAAGGTTACTGCAAAATCTCCATTTCCTCCCGATCAGCTGGGACTCGGGAGGCAGAGAATAGATGGGGGCGGGGCCAGTCAGAGATGGTATTTACCGGTTCTCCAAACTACTCAAAATTTCCGCTACCGGTTGTCCAGAACTGATCAGAACCTGCCGAATACCACCTCTGAAGTGACTGCAGAACCACGGACGCGGTAGCTACCCAAATACAGATGGAGATTTTTTTTTAAATGAATCCAGTTCAATTGACTCCTCCCACAAATGAAATTGGCTTCTATCTATCACTATGTCAACCCTGAAGTGAGCCTGGCTGAAGCCACCTTGGAGCCTTCAGGGTTGCCACACAGCAGTGGGAGAGGGGGAATAGTTAGATGGGGTTTTGTAGCCAAAACAATGAAGTTTTCCTGTGGGAACCAAGGACATTCTCACAGGTGGCTGGCCAGAGGAGGAGCCAGTAACACAGCAACCAGCCAGTACCTGGATTGGACAGTGTGACCAGTGACTTGTGGGGGGAAAAGGGGAAAACATTTACTTTTAATTAGGTGAAAGCCGTGGGAAATCTCAGAGTCGGCTTCCATCAGTTTGTGTCAATATGATGTATCCAATAAACTGTTCTTTGAGGAACTCGAGTGCCTCGGAGTTTGTTTTCTATGGGTGCATTACTTGGAACGCTGACACACTGTTTATACATTGGGTTTTTATTTTTGTAATCTGCCCAGAGTTGTTGAGAGTGAGTGTGTGGCCCCATAAATTTTCTTAAATAATAAAAAAAAAAAAATTGCGCTACGTGGACAGGTTCTCATATACACGAGGACTTTGGGGAATCTCCCGTTAAGAGCGGCGGAGAGTAAAATATCATGCCTGGCTCTGAGAAAGACACTTTGCTTTCCAGGGGAGGCTAAAATAATTAAATATCTGCCCAGATCCCATCTGGAAATAAGTTGTGCAAGCTATAATGTGGGCTGGAACATGGCTGACCTCACTCTGGAATTCCATATCGAAGGCAAGTTCTCTGATGATTCTTCCAGCCGAAGGGTATTTCAAAAAAGAGCATTCCTCGAGTGACAAGCCATCCCAGATACATTTTCCCCAGAATTGCTTGTTGCCATGAAGATTCAGAATTGGTCTGTCAGGAAGAATCTCGACGTTAAGTCATGAATTAACCACCATGCAATTTTAAGCATGTAAACATGGGGGTAAATTCAGTGGTACTGGAAAAGGATTACTGTATTTTTTGGAGTATAAGACGCACCGAACTATAAGACGCACCTACCTTTTTTGGTGAGGAAAACAAGAGAAAGAAATCTGCCTCTGCCTCCCAGCAATTTTGCCTCGTTGCAGCAAACAGCAAACATCCTGCTTTACTTTCATTTTTGTTTTCAGCATAGCTTGATTAGCACAAGGGGGGAAAAAATCTGCTCCAGCAATTTACCTCCTTGCAGAAAGCAGCAGAGGCCCACGCAAAACAGCTGAGAGCAAAACAGCTGAGAGTCGGGAGGCTGATCCAATCAACTTGTGCTAATTAGGCTGTGCTGAAGCTGAAACGAGCTGTTTCTTCTTGCTGCTTGCTGCAAGGAGGTAAACTGCTGGGAGGCAGAGGCCAAAGGGTGGGGGCCAGTGGGTGGGCGGGGCTACATTCAGTGTATAAGACGCACCTAAATTTTCACCCGCTTTTGGGGGGGGGGAAGGTGCGTCTTATACTCCGAAAAATACGGTACTGACTTTTTGGCACATTTTGATGTTATCGTGGCCGTAGTTCCCCAACAAAAAAGCAAAATTTTAGAGGCTGAGATGCTGTTGCAGGAATCTCGCTCTGACAAGAGGACCTCTAAGATTTCTGTCCTTTGCCTTAATTTTAACGTTTTAGCTTTTAATGTCCGACGTAATTAATCTTTAAATCCTGTAATCGTTTTGTTCTGTTATTTATGGTAGTGTAGGAGAAGAGGAGCCTGAGGGTGATGTCAAGAGAGGAATCAGCCTAGTGTCATTACGTTCCCACAAACAGTCTAAGTCGAGGTGGCGCAGTGGTTAGAGTGCAGTACTGCAGCTACTTCAGCTGACCGCTAGTTCAACAGATCAACGGATCAAATCTCACCGGCTGAAGGTTGACTCAGCCTTCCATCCTTCCGAGGTGGGTAAAATGAGGAGCCAGATTGTTGTGGGCAATATGCTATTTAGTATACTGTCTTTGGTGTAAGCCGCCCAGAGTCCTCGGAGAGTGGGCGGCATAGAAATATGACTAATAATAATAATAATAATAAGTCCAATCCAGTGATGAAATCCATTTTTTTACTACCGGTTCTGTGGGCATGGCTTGGTGGGCATGGTATGGCTTGGTGGGCGTGGCTTGGTGGGCATGGCAGGGGAAGGATACTGCAAAATCTCCATTCCCACCCCACTCCAGGGGAAGGATATTGCAAAATCTTCATTCCCACCCCACTCTGGGGCCAGCCATAGGTGGTATTTGCCGGTTCTCCAATCTACTCAAAATTTCCACTACTGGTTCTCCAGAACCTGTCAGAACCTGCTGGATTTCACCCCTGGTCCAATCCCTCTTGAGTTCCATTGACTCTCATCTAATGACAATTTAGTGTTGTTACAGTAGTTGACTAGATCCTTGCGCATAGGCGTGAGCAATAAATCAGCTTAACTGGAATGGAATGGATAGTTCTGATTCTTCGTGCCTGACGTGCTCAGAGTCATTTGATGGAGAAACAAATAAATGAAATACCTACAGCTTCCAAAACGTCTTTTGACGAGTCAGTCACAATGGAAACCCAATGATGCTGTTTAATCCTACAATTGCAAATATCTCCTTCTGCAGCTATGCATCTGAAGAAAGTTAGCATCCACCCTTCCTAGAAGAATGAAATATTTTAGGAAATATTAAGGCAGGATATTATATATCCCTGGATGAGAAAAGGAGAAACGTGCTCTTGGAAAGCAGCCCCCACCTTTGTTAATAGCCCCAGAAAGACTGGGCCATCTTGTCTACAACACAAAAGATCTTCAGCTCCAGGGTGATAGGATTAGCCTTCACTCAAGATTCAAACCAGGATAAAACCATTAAGCCATAATAGCAGAGGTGAAATCTACTTATCTTTCCTACTGGTTCAAAAGTGCACGTGCCCTCATCACATCCAATCTTTGACCTTCTGTGCATGTGCAGAGGGTTAAAAACCAGGAAGTAATGACATCCGGGCAGGTGGGCAGAGCCTGGCACTGCCGCCGCTACCGATTCACCAAACCACACGTCACCGCTGCTACCAGCTGGTCGAGCCAGACAAAACTGGTAGGATTTCACCACTGCATAATAGGAATTGCCCAACACCCTTTCAGAACATAAGCCTCTTCATTACATCATCACCCAGCAAGATTCAACCAAGCCTAGGACACAGACAGCCTACAAGGTTAGCTGTGACCCAGCTGGGAGTCTGACAACCAATAGGATACATTTATTGCACAGGAACAGGAAGCTCAAGGGCAAAGCCCAAGAGAGAGTATAAATCTCTCTCTCTCTTTTTCCACTCCATGTGGTCAGCTACCCAGAATCACACATGCATGGTGGCTCTGCTTCACCATTCAACTATCCTTCCAAGCAGACATTTCTTCCTACGCATCCCATCAATAACCAATGAAGCAGCTCTTCGGCCACAGAAAACCAGGAGTCTGTGAGAACGGAACTTATTTCTAGGTCATTAAAAAAAATCCTAGAACTGAAATCAACCGAGCAGGGGTGGGGCTGCTGGGGGGTTCGCAGGGGTTCGGGAGACCCTCTAGCTAAGATTCTGTGCAGTTCAGAGAACCCTAAATCCCACTCCTGGCTGGACCCGCCCACCCCACCCCACCCCTCCTGGGAGTCCCCATGCGGTCTGTTTTGGATGCAGGTAAGTGCAGAGTGCAGGTGGAGGCTTGGGGAGGGCGAAAAACAGGCCTACCGGAAAATCGGGAAGGCCAGAAAAGGGCTCTTTTCCAGCCTCCAGAGGGCCTCCGGAGCCTGGGGAGGCCATTTTCGCCCTCCCAGAGGTTCAAGGAAAGCCTCTGGAGCATGGGGAGGGCAAAAATGCCCCTCCTCACTGCCGTGGTGCAGGAGGGCAACTAGGTCATGCCCACCCAGCAACCGGGCAGAGAACCCCTTGCTATTAATTTTTGAAGCCCACCCCTGCCACTGAGCACCAGCTGGATTGTTACCCCCCCTTATCAGCACGATGTTTTGTTTTGTTTTTCCCTTGGCTAAACAGCTGCCTCGGGGTGCTAACATTTGATCCGGTGCTTCTTAACGCTGATCCTTTTACAGCAGGGAAAAGCAACAGCCACTTTCAAGCAACCCAAGAAGGCAGCATTTTTATCAGACCACCACTTGAAAAGTAATGCATTGGGAAAGTGTTCCTTGAGAGGCGAAGTGACCCACTTCTTTCAAAGAGCCGGGCTGGGCTGAGGCTGGGGCTGGGCTGGACTGGGCTTTGATTTATTTTTATCCCAAATTTCTGTCTTGTTGGAAAAGCGACGCAGCAAAGAGAATTCAACAAGCTGGCGATCGTCCTAAAAAACAAAGTGGTTCGAACAGAAGCGGAAGGATTAAAAATAGAATGTGAAAAAGCAGATTAAGAAGCAAGCGAATGGTTAGAGCTCTTTGGCACAAAACGGGCAACTTAGGTCTTGGTTGACGTTGCCCATATTATACCTGCCAGCAGCCCCAAAGCAAAGGCCAGGGAGACTGGGAGTTGTTGTTCGGCAAGCTCAGAAGGACATATAGAGCACCCACCCATATCTTGAACCAGCAGAGCCTCAGTGGGGTGGTGGTTAGAGTGCAGTACTGCAGGCTGCGTCTACTGACTGCCAGCTGCCTGCACTTTGGCAGTTCGAATCTCACAAGGTTCAAGGTTGACTCAGCCTTCCATCCTTCCGAGGTGGGTAAAATGAGGACCCAGATGGTTGGGGGCAATAGACTGACTCTGTAAACCGCTTAGAGAGGGCTGTAAAGCACCGTGAAGCAGTATATAAGTCTTATTGCTATTGCTATTCTGGTTTTGCATCTTGTGTGAATTTAGTCTATTGGGTTTAATGCATCCCGCAAACCGGATTAAGGGTTAATTTAATAATTTGGAAGCACGTTGGTCAGGAAGTGTGGGAGACAGTGTAGTATGGCGGATGAAGAGGAACATACATGGCAAATTTCAAGTTTGTAGGCTTTATCATTCTGGAGATTTTGTGATTAATGCGTGAGTGATTTTCACATTTATATTAATTTATATTAATTTCCTGAAAAGTGGCAGTTCATCCCTACAAAACCTGGGAGTGGGGTTTTGCTCCCTTTTAGCATTGATGATGTTACCTAGTTAGGGTGATGAAACGTCTGCCAGAAAACGAGCAAGCTCAAAGAGCACCAATTCTCACCAGGCTCAAGGTCGACTCAGCCTTCCATCCTTTCTAAGGTGGGTAAAATGAGGACCCGGTTGTGAGGGCAATAAGCTGACTTTGTATTAAAATATACAAAAGTAGGAAGGCTATTGCTTAACGCATTGTAAGCCCCCCCTGAGTCTTCGGAGAAGGGCGGCATATAAATCAAATTAAAAACAAAAACAAAAACCAAAGACCCTTCCTTTCAACCCTGAGTTACGAATCTTCTCCTTTATTGATACATGTATCTTCAATGCAATTACACTCTGCAGCGATTAAACAATGGGCCCTATTAGCACAAATATTCCCATACTTGCCAACATTTTGCTGTCGTAATTATAAAGCAGAGGCACCCGCGGAATATGGTTTGCCCTGATTTGGAAGAAGTTAAAAAAAAAAAATTTAAAAATAGCAGCGGTCTCTTTTATTCCTCCTGCACCCCCCTTCTTTTCATAAATTCAAGAGCTCAATCGCCAACCTCAGTTTTGACCCCCAAGATGTTAAGTTGACAGAATGAAAATGGGAAAGGAAAACAAACCCTTAGGGGGAAGAAAAGCCTTCTTCATAATTTCCTTTGGTTAAAGATAACATATTGGGTTTAAGTCCGTATAAAATATCAGATGCACTTTATATACAGAGGATTTATTCATGGCCCTTGGAATAGGCAAATCGTGCTACTAAACGCTTAATCCTAATGAGGCTTAAGTTTCAGTTCTAACAATAAAGCTTGCATGAAGTAGGCTAGGGTTGAAATGCGACTCTGGAACTAACTTGCATAATAAAGAATATAAAATCTTTTAAGTAGTTCCAAAAAAAAAATGGTTATATTAATTGGACGCCCGGGATGCAAAATTAGGGAATGGGGTTTTTGCTACTGCAGCTGAAAGCTTCCTGCCAGGAGACAGAGGAGGAGGAGGAGGAGGGAGGCAGAGAAAATTCACAGTAGCAAAGTCACATTAAATCCCCTTTCCCTCAATTTCCCTTCATTACACAGCGTTCCTGTGCTGTGAAGAGTTTAAGGGAAATTCATACAGGCGAATTAAGCCATTTTATAACAACAATCTGTTGGTTCAGCCCTGGCACCATCATTGGCATCCTTCAGTCTCAAGAGACGATGGTATCGTGCTCTGGAAAGAGGTCCTAAAACAGCATCTGGTGTGACTAAAAAGGCCAATTCGAGAGCGGCAATCCCTTCCACACTGAGGGCAGATACATTCTGTCCCCTTTCCAGCCCCCAGATTTCACTGGTTCCAGGACTGCCTCTTTGCCTCAGCCTGCCGAACAAGTGTCTCTTCGAATTGGAGAAGGCCATGCTGTGTCTTTAGCCTCCAAGCTGAACGATCGGAGGTCAAGGTTTCCCAGTTGTTAATGTCCATTCCTAGGGCCTTTAGGTCCCTCTTTCAGCTCACCAGGATTAAGTTAGACCTTTCTTCAGCACCTTCTCTACTATGGCTGAAAACGTGGTATATCAATAAATGTTTGCCTCACATAAGCAATGGACATTGCTGCAATTGTCAGAAAGCACCCAGAAGACATACGTCTTCCAAAAATGTTGCCAAGAAAACTCGCTGGGACTCGTCCAGGCAGTTGCCAGGAGTCAACAACTGACTTGAAGATAATATACTATATATTGATTAAGTAAAATTAGTCTGCATCAGTCAGTAGCAAACACTAGCACTATCATTATACCAGGCAAGCATTAAAAGATCTTCCTCTCTATGGAGTGGTGGCGCAGTGGTTAGAATGCAGTATTGCAGGCTAACCCTGCCGACTGCCAGCACTTCGATCCTGACCGGCTCAAGGTTGACTCAGCCTTCCATCCTTCCAAGGTCAGTAAAATGAGGAGCCAGATTGCTGGGGGCAATAGGCTGACTCTGTAACCTGGGGGTCAAGGAGGGCTGTAAAGCATTGTGAAGCGGTATATAAGTCTAAGTGCTACTGCTATGCTGTTTTTCACACTTACGACCGTTGCAGCATCCCCCATGGTCATCTGATCGAAATTCGGATGCTTGACAACTGGTTCATATTTATAACGGTCGCTAGGTCATGTGAAAAATGGTCACATCAGTCACTTTTTTCAGTGCCTGTTGTGGTCCGCCAGCAGCCCACGGAGCTGGTAACTGAGTCGGACAGCGCTGATACTGCAAAATCCCCATTCTCTCCCCACTCCAGGGGAAGGATATTGCAAAATCTCCATTCCCCCAGCCAGAGGTGGTATTTGCCAGTTCTCTAAACTACTCAAAATTTCCACTACCGGTTCTCCAGAACCTGTCAGAACCTGCTGGAGTTTACCCCTGCACCCGCCCCACTGCTAGGCTATCCTATTTAGCCACGTTTTCTAAGCCACGCACATGCGTGCAAGCCGCACGTGTGAGCAAAGGAAGGCGCGCATGCACATTTTCGGTGTGCGGCGAACCTGTGGTAAAATTATGTGAAACCCACTTCTGGTTCCGCATGCTGCTGTTCATCGATCGAAAGCAGAGACCTCGGCCTACTGCAGACCTAAATCACCGTTATATCAAAATCAGAGGCATTTGGCTCCGTGGAGGAACAGGGTGGCTGACCCAAATTGCCTGCTTTTCCTGTTTCGACAATAGTATTTTTTGGCAAGGGCAAATACGCTGAGTGCTTTGTTTTTGCAGCCGAATGGCTAATCACAATCATTCACATGGCATTGCTCAATAAAACGTCATTTTGCTCGTGCTCTTCACAAATACCCTTGGGAGGGTTAGATTATATTCCATTCAAGGTTTTATTCCAGAATAAAGAGCCAAGCCCTTCCTGAACTCATTCATCGTTGAGCCTATCCTGAAAACATCGAGCTAATAAAAAAGCCAAAGACTTATTTAATAATTGTTGGATGGATCCCTTTGAAGTTTTTTGCTCGCCCGTAAAAGAAGCTAACAAAAACCATAACATAAGAGTCAGTCGGCATTCCATGACCATTAGGTCAGTTTGCAATACCCCTGGACCAGTTGTGGTATGTAGCCAACAAGGTATGACTCTTTTAAGCACCGTCTTCTTCCTTGGTGTCCTCATTTACCGAAAATGTAGCCTAGTTTAATGAAAAGAAGGACGAGGGGAGACATGATAGCAGTCTTCCAATATCTCAGGGGCTGCCACAAAGAAGAGGGAGCCAAGCTATTCTCCAAAGCACCTGAGGGCAGGACAAGAAGCAACGGATGGAAACTCATCAAGGAGAGAAGCAACTTAGAACTAAGGAGAAATTTCCTGACAGTTAGAACAATTTAGATTTAGATATAGATTTTTAGATTTTATTGGACTTCTATACCGCCCTTCTCCCAAAGGACTCAGGGCGGTGTACAGCCATACTAAAACACATATAAACCACAAAATTTAAGAACAATTTGAAAACAAATATATAAAATTTGGCCCACGAAATTAAAAACTAACAAACACCCAATTTAAAAATTCCTATTAGGCCAGCCCGGCTTGTTGGAATAAAAGAGTCTTCAGGGTGCGGCGAAAGGTATGCAGGTCGGGGATCATACAAATCTCTAGGGGCAGCTCATTCCAGAGGGCTGGTGCCCCCACAGAGAAGGCCCTCCCCCTGGGTGTCACCAGTCAATATTGTTTGGCTGATGGCACCCTGAGGAGCCCCTCTCTGTGGGAGCATATTGGCCGGTGGGAGGCTATTGGTGGCAGAAGGCGATCTCGTATATACCCCGGTCCTAAGCCATGGAGCGCTTTAAAGGTGGTAACCAACACCTTGAATTGCACCCAGAAGACCACCGGGAGCCAGTGCAGCTCGCACAGGAGAGGTATTACATGGGTGCGCCATGTCGCCCCCATAATCACCCGCGCGGCCGCATTCTGGACCAGTTGGAGCCTCCAAGTGCTCTTCAAAGGAAGCCCCATGTAGACAGCGTTACAGTAGTCCAGACAGATTACTAATTAATCAGTGGAACAACTTGCCTCCATAAGTTGTTAATGCTCCAACACTGGAAGTTTTTAAGTTTAAAAACTTAAACTTAAAAGAAGAAGTTGGATAACCATTTGTCTGAAGTGGTGTAGGGTTTCCTGCCTAAGCAGGAATTTGGACTAGAAGACCTCCAAGGACCCTTCCAACTCTGTTATTCTGTTATATATTCAAGCATTCACAGCAATTCTTAAATAACTTTATCATGGCAAAAAAAACACAACAGGTTTTTTTTAAAAAAAACAAAACTCCGTTTCTATCTTAAACAGAGACAGAAAGAGGCAAATACATATATGCTCTTGCGATAAGTTGGGATATTTTCCTCTGCACTAGTTCATGTCATTGCAACACCCAATAAAATGCTCTTCAGCAACACGCAATTTTTTTTAAAAAATGACGTGAGCTAACGGAAATCACTTCCAGATTAATCACAAGGCGAAGATGCGATGCAGAGATTGCATCTTCCTGGATCTCCTTCTCAATATTTTCTCCTCCTTCAACAGTGGAATGAGGGAATCAAAAGCAGAAAAGTTCGTACAAACGAGAACGGTTCTCTGCTCTGTTTTGTTGCACGTTGCAACAAACAGGAGATAAAATGATGCCTGTCAGATGAAGAGGAAACACAATTGTCTAGTTGTGGCTAAGACGGGAGGAGGGGGAATGCCTGGGTTCAGATCCAACAAGCAGAGTGAAGAAAATTAAGAAAGTTTGAGCTCATCGTCGTCATTTCTGAGCAATAAAAATCCCATTTAAATTTGAACAGCTATCCCAAAATATTTCAGAAATAGGCCCCAACGCTTTTACGCCTTTATATAGAATAGAATAGAATAGAATAGAATAGAATAGAATAGAATAGAAT
>WNWU01000103.1:607663-620163 GCA_012654045.1 Ptyas mucosa
TAGAATAGAATAGAATAGAATAGAATAGAATAGAATAGAATAGAATAACAGAGTTGGAAGGGACCTTGGAGGTCTTCTAATCCAACCCCCTGCCCAGGCAGGAAACCCTACACCACTTCAAACAAATGGTTATCCAACATCTTCTTAAAAACTTCCAGTGTCAGAGCATTCACAACTTCTGCAGGCAAGTTGTTCCATTGATTAATTGTTCTAACTGTCAGGAAATTTCTCCTTAGTTCTAGGTTGCTTCTCTCCTTGATTAGTTTCCACCCATTGCTTCTTGTCCTGCCCTCGGGTGCTTTGGAGAATAGCTTGACTCCCTCTTCTTTGTGGCAGCCCCTGAGATACTGGAAGACTGCTATCATGTCTCCCCTAGTCCTTCTTTTCATCAAACTAGACATAACCAGTTCCTGCAACCGTTCTTCATATGTTTTATCCTCCAGTCCCCTAATCCTCTTTGTTGCTCTTCTCTGCACTCTTTCTAGAGTCTCCACATCTTTTTTTACATTGTGGCGACCAAAAGTTTGGAGAGACCATAATCTCTCCAAAGTTCACAAAGGAGTTAAAAAACAGACTTCTAAGTGCAAAGTCTATCGATCTACCACTGAAATGTCACTGAAGGACATTTCTGATCCCAGAATCTTATGGATGATGGACTATTAAACGAGTTACTGCTCTGGTTTTAAATACAGAAAGTCCTCGACGTACGACCACAACCGAGCCCAAAATTCCCTTTACTAAGCAAGACGGCTGCTAAGTGAATTTTGCCCCATTTTGCAACTTTTCTTCCCACAGTTCTTAAGTGAATCGCTCCAGCTGTTAAGTTAGTAACACGGTTGTTTCGTGAATCTGGCTTCTCCATTGACTCGACGTGTTAGAAGGTCACAAATAGGGGATGACAATGAGGCCGGGACACTGCAACCATCTTAAATATGAGTCCGTTGCCAAGTGTCTGAAGTTTGACCATGTGACTGGGAGGATGCTGAGAGGGTCGTAAGTGCGAAAAACAGCCATAAGTCACTTTCTTCCAGCGTTGTTGTAACTTCGAAGGGTCACTAAATGAATTGGTTTTAAGTCAAGGACCACTGAAATGAATATGGATCTCCAGAGAATCTGGGTTACTGCTGAAATTCTGATCCACCTAGGATCACTTTCGCCTTTGCTGCTTCTGAACCTGATTTTGTTATTTCAGCTAACAGTCCTTGACATCTCCTATGATTCTGTCCATTTTTCAAAAGGCACTATTCCGGAGCCCTCATCAGATTTCACTTAAGACCACAGTGACTTAAGCTAATAATTTCCAGGCATCTGGCAAGTACACCAGCCCTTGTATCATATATGCCCGTGATGACGAACCTATGGCACGCGTGCCAGAGGTGGCACGCAACGCCATCTCTATGGGCACGCGAGAGTGGGGAGGGAATGGAGATTTTGCAATATCCTTCCCCCAAGAGTGGGGATTTTGCAAGTAACCTTCCCCTGGATTGGGGAGGGAATGGGGATTTTGCAGTATCCTTCCCTTGCCATGCCCACCAAGCCACGTGAGCCCACAGAACCGGTAGTAAAAAAAATTTGAATTTCACCACTGATCCCGTTTTGCATCAATCGTATAAAAACATCACCAAGATTTTCCATGAGATTAGGTAAAGAAAAAAAAAACGATTCTATTTTTCTAATCCACATTTTAAACAAGAGCGAGCTAACCACCAAATGCTGTATAACATCCCCCATTCAGGACTGTTACATATCTGAATTTGTACACATGACAGAAAGATAAAAAGCTGTGATTAACAAAAGAGAATAAACCCTGAAGACTCTCAATGCTAAACAAAATGTATTTCTCTCATAATCTAATTGCACTCTCGTTTCCAAGACGATTCCCACCAGAGACATAAATACATATTAAAACTAACTCTACAGGAGGGGGGGGGGGAAGTCATGTATAACTTCCAATCCATGGCAAGTATTTGCAATACAATATAGGAATACACGCACGCATACAAGTCACATCCTGAAGTATTTTAGCTTTATCTTTCCGTAGTCGGTTGGTTTCCAGCTCAATTTAGATCATTCATAAACTTAATTCATAAGATAATTCTCTCTTTTCTCTCTCTCTTTCTCTTTCTTTCTTTTTCTCTTTTTCTTTCTTTGTTTCTTTTTCTCTTTCTCTTTCTCTCTTTTTTCTGTTTCTTTTTCTCTTTTTCTCTCTCTTTCCTTCTCTCTTTTTTCTTTCTTTCTGTTTCTTTTTCTCTTTTTCTCTTTTTTCCTTTGTTTCTTTTTCTCTTTTTCTTTCTTTCTCTCTTTCTTTCTCTTTCTCTTTTTTCCTTTGTTTCTTTTTCTCTTTTGCTCTTTCTCTCTCTCTCTCTCTCTCTTTCTTTCTCTTTCTCTCTTTTTTGTTTCTGTTTCTTTCTTTTTCTTTCTTTCTTTCTTCTTTCTCTCTCTCTCTCTCTCCTCCCCCCAACACATATGGACACACATATATACAGGTAGTTCTCAACTTAAAACAGTTGACTTAATGACCATTCAAAGTTACAATGCACTGAAAAATGTGACTTATTATGACCATTTTTCACAGTTACGACCTTTGCAGCATTCCCATGATCATGTGATCAAAATTCAGACACTTGGCAACTGAGTCCTATTTATGACAATTGCTATGTCCCAGGGTCACATGAGTCCATCTTGTCACCTTCCCCGAAGCAAAGTCAATGGGGAAGCCAGGTTCACTTAACAACCGGGTTACTCCCTTATCAAGTGCAGAGATTCACTTAACAACCGTGGCAAGAAAAGTCGTAAAACAGGAGAAAAATCGCTTCACTACTGTCTTGCTTAACAAAAGAAACCTTGGCCTCCATTGTCGTCGTAAGTCGAGGACTATGTGTATTCAGCAAGATGTCTAAGAGGAAAACAGACATAAACAGTCAAAATATTGTAAGGCAGAGGTGAAATCCAGCAGGTTCTGACAGGTTCTGGAGAATCGGTAGTGGAAATTTTGAGTAGTTTGGAGAATTGGCAAATGCCACCTCTGGCTGGCCCCAGAGTGGGGTGGGAATGGAGATTTTGCAATATCCTTCCCCCAGGAGTGCGGAGGGAATGGGGGTTTTGCAGTATCCTTCCCCTGGAGTGGGGTGAGAATGGAGATTTTGCAGTATCCTTCCCCTGCCACACCCATCAAGCCATGCTCTCAGAACCGGTAGTAAAAAAAAAAAATTGGATTTCACCACTGATGTAAGGGTTAAGTTTGTAGATTGGAACCAGGAAGAGCTAGATCCAAATCATCTCCAAGTTCACTTAGTTCACTTAGTGACAGTCACTCTCTCTGTGACTAACTATGGGGCAAGATGAAGAAAACAGCCCCATGTAAGCCAGCTGAGCCCTTGAAAAGGAAAAGGCAGGCACAAGCCACATAAATAAATTAAGCCAATTCCATAACCAATTACTGCCAACGGCAGTAGTAACAATATTGTGCTAAGGAACAGTTTAAATCTAATTGAAGGATCCTTGGTGCTCTCTGAGGTTGGTTGTTTTCTTCCAAACGTTTCATTACCCAGACTAGGTAACATCATCAGTGCTGTCAGTGCTGTGTACCGGGGGGGGGGGGGGGATCATTACTTTAAAAATACTTCCTAGTGGAAAATGCACAGATCTGAAGGTTTACTTTTGCTGGAAAATACTGTGTTTTTTGGAGTATATGACACACCTTTTTCCCCCCAAAAAAGAGGGTGAAAATCTGGGTGCGTCTTATACTCCAAATGTAGCCCCACCCAGCTTCTCAAACAGAGGTTTCAGAGGTTGAAAAAAGCATCAGAAATGAAGCTTCAGAAAAAAAGCCTCCAAACAGAGCTTCAGGAAAAAAAAGCCTCCAAACAGAGCTTCAGGAAAAAAAAGCCTCCAAACAGAGCTTCAGAAAAAAAAGCCTTCAGACAGAGCTTCAGAAAAAAAAAGCCTCCAAACAGAGCTTCAAGAAAAAAAGCCTCCAGACAGAGCTTCAGAAAAAAAAACCTCCAAACAAAGCTTCAGGAAAAAAAAGCCTCCAAACAGAGCTTCAGAAAAAAAGCCCCCCAAACAGAGCTTCAGAGGCTCTGTTTTTTTTGACGCTCTGTTTCGGAGGCTTTCAGAGGCAGGAAAAAAAGTTTTTTCTGAAACAGAGTTTCAGAAGTTTCAGAGGCAGCAAAAAAACCCAAGGCACAGAGTTCACAACCAAGGAACCTGCTGCTAAAATTCACCTCTGGGAACAGTTGATTGGCGGTATTCCGGGAAGCTGATCCAGGCACCAATCAGCTTTTTTCTTATTTTCCTCTCCAAAAACTAAGGTGCGTCTTATACTCCGAAAAATACGGTAAATCAATAGAAAAGCAGCTGTCAATAGAAAAGCAACAGTTGTCCTTTCTCTGGATCTTAAATTATTGGAAATGCCTCTCTTGAAATATTGGTGCTCAGTAGGAATATTTGTAAACTGATTTCATCCACCCGTGCATTCAAGAAAACAGAATTTTTTTTAAAAAAAAACCAATAATAATAATAATAATAATCTGCCACAACAGCTGCTCACCTTTGTTAGGAAGTAAAATATTCTAAAATTGCATTATTGCTGTTAATAAGACAAAGGCTTATTAATTTGAAGCATTTAACTTTCTGCAGCTGAGATTGAGTATTATAGGAGCGACCAAGTTCTCTATACGGAAAAAAGAAAAGGACCAGACACAGTCTGGAAAAATCCATCTCAGTACTTCCAAATGGGTGTTATTCGCATTAACTTCTCACCTCTTCGCGGACAATTCACAACAGAAGTGAAATGACGATTTCGAAAACAGGAAGAAAGGAAAGAACCATTTTTTTAAAAAAAAACAAATTCTTTGGCCTCCAGCTGGTTAGATGTTAAATCAGCCAAATGGAAAGAAAGCTGAAGTTTTTGCAATGTTGAGCCCAGGTTTGATGAGGTTATGGTTTTTAGGGATCTTGGCTTTATTGTAATGCTATTTTATGATTTCTAGGTTTTACGGGATGGCTCAGTGGATAAAATGCAGTGTTGCAGGCTAACCTGACTGGCTCAAGGTGGACTCAGCCTTCCATCCTTCGGAAGTCAATAAAATGAGAACCCAGATTGTTTGAGGGCAATAGGCTGACTCTGTAAACCACTCTGAGAGTGCAGTCAATGTCTTTTTTAAAAAATTTTTTTAATATATCTGAAATAATAAACTTACAGAGTCATGGATCACCATTGGAGATGAACAATTGTGCAGATCAGAGTCAGGTGAAATTTATACTTCTAAACTGCAGCATTTTGGCCACTGCTGTTCTTCAGCTGGTAAAATATCTTGCAGAATGATATATGTCACGGCAGCAGAAAAACATTGTAAGTCATTTCTCTCAATCGAGCAGAATTTTGGCAGGGTAAAGTTCAGTGAAAATAAGATTATGAGGCAATAGAAATTGACCATCTCAATAGGAAATACCAGAGGTGGGTTTCAGCAGGTTCTGACCAGTTCTGGAGAACCGGTAGCAGAAATTTTGAGTAGTTCGGAGAACCAGTAGTAAAAATTCTGACTGGCCCCGCCTCCATCTATTCTCTGCCTCCCAAGTCCCAGCTGAAATGGGGATTTTGCGGTATCCTTCTCCTGGAGTGGGGTGGGAATGGAGATTTTACAGTATCCTTCCCTTGCTACTCCCACCAAGCCATGCCCACCAAGCCACACCCACAGAACTGGCAGTAAAAATTTTTGAAACCCAGCACTGGTAAATACCAACAGTTAACAGTTCACAACAGTCTTGTAATGACAGCCTTAAGGGCACTTTGAACATTGTTTTACAATTCAGTTGGGTTAACTTACATTCTATGCATTTGGAAACGTAACTAGCTGGACGTTTTCTAGAAACCGTATTTCTCTATAGATCATTTTCCAGTGTAGTTATATTATTCTTTCTAGCAACGTTGAACATAAATCAAATACAGTGTGTATCAATACTCTTCTCCAATTTTTGTTTTGCACTAATAAAACGTCTCTCTAACTCGTCACCTGTATCTAAATATCCACTATCAAGCATCCTGAACATCATGAAGCTTCCCCAACATCCAAAACATGCTTCCATAGCAATCTGTCATCTTGAAATCAACAGGAATATAAAAGGGGCCACGTTTTAAATATTCCCCATAGTCAGCTCTGACAAGATAATGGGGAATACTATCCTATCAAAACTGAAGAAGCTTCTTGGATGAGAAGCGAAAACATCTTTAAAAAAAACCAAGAAAGTCCAGTTACCTAAAAAAAGCACCTTTGGGACAACCATGAATTGGATGACTAAGAATCTCTACAGACATTTTAATTTTGAGGCAGAAATTTGGTTGCCGGTTTTGTCAATTCCTTATGTTGATCTTATGGCGTATATTTCAAAATCCGTTCGTTGCTCAATGTCTTCCACTATTGATATTGGCCTTGCAGATGCCTTAAATAAATAAGCAGTTTTATTGTGGTAACCTATTCCCAGTTTGATAGTGTTTGAGGAAACTTTAAAGGGGGGAAAAACCATTCTACAATATAAAAACATATTAATTCTCAATTACTTCTAAAGCAGGACTGAGCTCTCAGCTTCCCTCTTTACTACCCCATGTAAATTCTGCCAAAAACAAAAGGGAGGAGTAACAGCTGTTTAGATCACAAGAATATTAATTAGAAAGCTACCATTAGTCATAAAGTAAAAGCAGAGGTTTGCGTAAGCTTTGCGGTTACATTGTCAATGCACAAGTATGTTGAAGATAACACTAAATATTTCACAGACGAGTCTGCTTGACATATTCATAACTGTCTTTTGGGGGGGGAAATGGGGAGAGGTTTTGTATCTAATCTTCACCCATTTGCTTCTGGGCCCTTTTGCCCAAGACTACACAACTACAAGTCAGTTAAGTAAAAAATGTGATAATTTCTTCTTTATGTTTGTTTTGCTGACCAAAACACTAGGGTACGATGAAGAACTCGCAGATAATAGTTAAGCAATTATCTTATGTGGGAAATTGTAGATTCCTTTTGAAAGAGGAGGGAATTTATGACCCATAATTCCCAGCATAATTCTTCCATCCTTGCCTTTTGAGACAAGGGCTTTAGGGAGGTCTATTTCAGCAACATCTGGGGGAGGGCAGAAGTTTTACCATTAGGTAACAACTGTCTAGAGCAGAGATTCTCAACTCTGGCAGTATATAGATGGGTGGACTTCAATTCCCAGAATTCCTCAATCAATAGGAAACTCATTCTCTGTGAGTTCTTTGTGGTATTCTAGAGCTTTGGTCAATGAGATAAACATAAAGGAGAATGGCTAATGGGAATTCTGGGAGTTGAAGTCCACACCTCTTAAAGTCGCCAAGGTTGAGTAACATTGACCTAGAAATATCATTTGCTGTGTATGAATGATCTGGAAGAGCTCTCAATGCAACATTGCTCTTCTGATTACTGATGAACAATTTTCAGTAAAAAAAAAAAAAAGTTACAATACTTAGTGTGATACCTGGTCTGGGCATGGCTAGTCTAGTGAAGAGAAGGACCAGGGGAGACATAATAGCAGTCTTCCAATATTTGAGGGGCTGCCCCAGAGAGGAGGAAGGGGGTCAAGCTATTTTCCAAAGCACCTGAAGGCCAGACCAGGAATAATGGATTGGAAACTGAACAAGGAGAGATTCAACCTGGAAATAAGAAGAAATTTTCTGACAGTGAGAACAATCAACCAGTGGAACAGCTGGCCTTCAGAAGTTGTGGGAGCTTCATCACTGGAAGCTTTCAAGAAGAGACTGGGCTGCCATCTGTCAGAAATGGTGTAGGGTCTCCTGCTTGGGCAGGTGGGGTTTGGATTAGATGACCTCCAAGGTCCCTTCCAACTCTGTTAATCTGTATCTGTACCTCTTCTCAAAACTGTTGTCCGATGTCACTACAGGACAGATGCTTCTAGCTCTTCCCCACTATTTCCGTGAGTTGCTGATTTTTCATAACGGTGATATACTATTATATTATATATTTTTCCTCCAGGAGCTCGAGGCAGAAACAAGGCATTCTCCTGCCCCCAATTCTTTTCTCCAGAACAACAACCCTGTGAGGTAGGTTGGGCTGAGGGGAAAAAAAAGATGGCCAAAGACATCTGCGAAGCCTCCAACTTAGTACCACTTGATGATTTCTGTGGCCCTTGGCTCTTCTGCCTTCAGGGGCCCTCCCTCCATAGAAATAATCGTGTTAAATATATTTCACGTGGTTTTCCATATTCATAATGATCAGTTGTTGCTGATTACTTGTGATGTCTGCCTCATATCCTCAAAGTAACTACGTTTTAGAACTTGCGATTAACAGTAAAAGAGTTGGAAGGGACCCTGGAGGTCATTTAGTCCAACCCCCTGCTCACGAAGGAGACCTATACTAGGGATTTGAACCACTGACCTTTCTGATCGACAAGCTCAGTGTCTTAGCCACTGAGCCACCTAACTTATTTCTTTATTTGAAAGATCTGTATGGCCACCCATCTTAAATATAATTCTGGACAGCTTATAACAACAATCAAACCCAGGCACTATAAAATCACAAACCATAAAACCAAAATATACCAGGGCTACACTTACAAGTTAGAAATATTGTCCATTTCTTGCCTTTTTAAAGTACTTAATTTACTTAATTAATTAACTTACTTAGCCAATTGCTTAATTTACTTAATAAAAAATTTGCTCAAATCAAATAAAATACAATTCACTTCCAAAGGTGCTTTTTCAAGCGGCAACTTGGACTTCCTTGTTTTTTCTTTGAAGACGTTTCGCTTCTCATCCAAGAAACTTCTTCAGCTCTGAGAAGCGAAACATCTTCAAAGAAAACTCAGAGCTGAAGAAGCTTCTTGGATGAGAAGCAAAAAGTCTTCAAAGAAAAACAAGAAAGTCTAGTTGCCACTTGAAAAAGCAGCTTCGGGACATCCACGACCTGGATGACTGAGAATCTCTGTATACAATTTACTATTATTATTTTTTATTCCATACACAATTTACGTTTTGTTCTTTCTGAATTTTTTTTTTAAATACATTTTTGAGAGTCCTGGGCATATCGTCCCCTGAGTCGGCGCTGCAAACCCATCTCCCTGCTCCTTGCCCAGTGTTTTGACCATGACGCTACGTTAACTTTTCTTCGTCTGATCCACGAGCACCGCTCTCGCTTACCTGCAGACGGACGCAGAGGGTGAGGGCGGCAGTCCAGAGGACCTTCCAAAACCGTCTGGTGGCGTTGGCCTCGGCCATCTTCTCGGACCTTTATAAAAAAGCAGAAAAGGACTTTTTTTGGAGCTCGGAATGTGCAGTTCTCAAATGCCCCCTGCCAGAAACTGAATGACTAAAGCAAACTGGGTAAGCAGTCCAAACCAACCGCTGGAAACGGCACAGCCTAAACAGTGGAGGTTTGTCCTGGCCAGGAATACAGACTCACCAAGGAACAAAAATGAGCCCAGCACAGAGTGAGGGACTTTCAATTAAAAGCAGGGAGGACCTGGCTTTTTTTTTCCTTTGCTCCTTCCGCCAATTGATCGAGGCAGAGGAGACCTTCTCTCCGTCCCCTCGTCCGTCCCCTGCAGCCAAAAAAATGAAATCGAACCTGCTCCGCTATTTCAACACTTTTTTTTTTTTTTGCCTTGCTTCCCGACAAAAGAGGCGAAGGCCGGAACTTTTGAGCTGCCTTTGCCAAAATATCCAAGCCATGTTGGAAAAAACAACAGCTCTCGCTAACTTTGCAGAAAGGAGGGGAGAAGGGTTGGGGAACGCAACGCAAGGAATTGTTTGGTGGATTAGAAACAGAGAATCCTTCGCTGTTGTTGGTTTTGTTTTTGGTGGGGTTTTTTGTTTTTGTTTTGTTTTTTTGTCTTTGGTCTAAAGGGCATCGTGAAATTGCCTTTCTTGCTGTGCCAAAGCAAATTCTTTTGTTAAAAGCTGCAGAGAGTTACGCGCAGAAGGCACACCAACTGCTGGTTTTACTCTCCCTTTTCTGCGAAAAGCATTTTTTCCCCACCCAAAATCTAATTTGCAAGAAGTTTCTGATTTTAGCCAAATCGGGCTGGCAAGGCTCCATCTTCATAATATTACAGAGCGGGGGGAAGGGAGAGTTTGGGGTTTGTTTTGGGTTTTTTTGCAGCGTTGCTCAAAGGTGAAGAGAACGCGGGCGAGGGCCGGCCCCAGAGTTTCCTTCCATCAGGCTCTCTCTCTTGTGCCTCTTCTCTTCCGGTCCACGTGCCCGGCGTGGCTGCCTGTCTTGCCGTGGCAGCGCTCCAAAAGGGTGCTTGAATGATGGAGAGACTAACTGTGCTTTTGAAGCGCCGTGTCCAAGAGCCACTTATTTCCGAGAAATTAAAACGCCTATAACTATAGGAGCTCTGGTGGCTCAGCAAACTAAAGCAGTGTCATTAACTGTTATTAAGATCAGCTGCCTGCAATTACTGCAAGTTCAAATCCCACCAGGCTCAAGGTTGAGTCAGCCTTCCATCCTTTCTAAGGTAGGTAAAATGAGGACCCAGATTGTGGGGGCAATAAGCTGACTTTGTATAAAATATACAAAAAGTATGAAGGCTATTGCTTAACGCATTGTAAGCCGCCCTGAGTTTCCGGAGAAGGGCGGCATATAAATCAAATTTTAAAAAAAAAAAAACCCTTCAGCGATGCGAGCTGCCTGGAAAAAAAAGTTGGGGATGAGCTTGGTTCCCAGAGACTTGACTCGTTTAGAAAAGACACAGGTAATCCTCGATTTACAAGGGTTCGAAATTACGACGGCACACCAAAAAAAAGGGGACTCACTTAGGGAGTGTTTTCCACACCTACGACTGTTGCAACCGCCCTCGTGGTCACGTCTATCAAAATTCATATACTTGGAAACAAAAAAAAAAAAAAAACCGTAGCTTTGGCTCCATTTTGCAGCTGTCATTTTCCTGTTGACAATCTTGACTGACAGCCTTTGCGGTCCTGTCATATTGCTGGGAATTTTGGGAGGTCGAAATCCGACATGATTCTATTCCAAAGGTCAGCAGGCAAAGGCAAGGAGGCATATTTGTGCTTTTTCTTTCTCTCTCTCTCTACACCTAAACACACAGGGTGTCAAGTGTGGCTTGCTTTCTTTCTTTCTTTCTTTCTTTCTTTCTTTCTTTCTTTCTTTCTTTCTTTCTTTCTTTCTTTCTTTCTTTCCTTCCTTCCTTCCTTCCTTCCTTCCTTCCTTCCTTCCTTCCTTCTTTCTTTCTTTCTTTCTTTCTTTAGACTTATATGCCGCCCTATCTCCACAGGACTCAGGGCGGCTCACAACAATAAACAAAACAAACAAACCGTTAAAAACAAAGCCCATGATAAAATTGACAAAAATCCAATAAAACCCCATTAAGTTCTATTAAAAATCCCATCAGTTTAGGGCAACTAAATGAAATAGCCACCTTTTCAGCCCACGGCGGAAGGAGCGAAGGTTCGAGGCCCACCCGGAGCTCCAGAGGGAGTTGATTCCAAAGACTGAGGCCGTCCTGGCTTATCTATAGGACTGAGTTGTGCAACCTCCTGAATTCAGTTCAAAGATGCATTTCGGAATAAATGGGCTGCTCTAGATGACGGGCACAGAGGTGTTACAAAATGAAAACGGCACCGGAAAAAGATCACTTGGGATTGTTTTTCACACTTTTGCAGCAACCCCACGGCAACCGGTTCGTATTTATGACGGCTGCAGCATCCCCCGGGGTCATGCAATCCTCTTTTGCGACCGTCTCATGAGCAAGGTCAATGGGGGGTGGGGGGGAGGAAGCCGGGTTCGCTTAACAACCTTGTTATTAATTTAACACCTGCAAGTGGACTCGCTTAACAACGGAGGCAAGAAAGGTTGCAAAATGGGGCAAAACCCACTTAACAACTGTCTCGCTTAGCCACAGAAATTTGGGGCAGGGGGGTGGTCATAAATCGAGGACTACCTGTACCAGCGGTGGGTTTCAAAACATTTTTTTACTACCGGTTCTGTGGGTGTGGCTTGGTGGGCATGGCATGGCTTGGTGGGTGTGGCTTGGTGGACGTGGCAGGGGAAGGATACTGCAAAATCCCCATTTCCTCCCAATCAGCTGGGACTTGGGAGGCAGAGAATAGATGAGGTTGGGGCCAGTCAGACTTTTTACTACTGGTTCTCTGAACTACTCAAAATTTCCGCTACCAGTTGTTCCAGAACTGGTCAGAACCTGCTGAAACCTACCTCTGACCTGTATATAGAGGCTTATCTCGCATAATTGCAATTCGGAGCAACCCACATCCAATATAGCCCTCGCCCCGACACCAAAAAAAAAAAATAATTCATGACATATTTACAGTTTTCTTAGAAAGAACATGAAAATAGTTTGCAATGGCCTTGCTCTGGATGTTGTTCACCTTCCCTGTTCAGCTCTGGGAAAATTTCTCTCACCCAAATTTAAACTAGGCTCAACCCTGTTTTAAGTTTCTCAGCTCAACCAAGATCAAACAGATCTTTTTCAACTTGAAAACTAAA
>WNWU01000103.1:629307-641300 GCA_012654045.1 Ptyas mucosa
TGCAAAATCCCCATTCCCTCCCCACTCCAGGGGGAAGGATATTGCAAAATCTCCGTTCCCATCCCACTCTGGGGCCAGCCAGCGGTGGTATTTGCTGGTTCTCTGAACTGCTCAAAATTTCCACTACCGGTTCTCCAGAACCTGTCAGAACCTGCTGGATTTCACCCTGGGAGGGGGCATCCCCAGAAGGTTGCCTCAGCCCAACCCCTCAACCCCAACTTCAGCGATGCTGGCCTCTGTTAGTGATGGTTATGATGATGATGATATATACTATGATGATATACTTCAATCTACTATGATAATGATCTATTCCTATTGTTGTACGTACACTGAGAGCTTATGCACCGGAGACAAATTCCTTGTGTATCTGATGACGCTTGGCCAATAAAGAATTTTAATTCTGATTCTCCTGCAGACAGAGCTAAACCGAAGTAATGGAAGTAAACCCAGTTCTTCTGTGCCCTATTTTATGCAGAGTGTTTGCTCCTGTTTTCAGACCACTGTGGTTTCTTAGCTTAGTTAGTCATGGATTAATGCCCTGATCTCGAACTAATGACGTACTCTCTCCATGCTCAGAGGCCACAGGGAGTCCTCGATTTACCCTGTTTCCCCGAAAATAAGACATCCCCGAAAATATTTATTTTTTTTTATTGAAAAAGTTTTACAAATACAAACTTTCCCCCTTTCCCCCCCCAACCCAACATTATAAAATACATATAAAAGACAATATATAATTTCATCCCACCCCCACCCTAGCCCTCCCCCTCCACCCTCTTCCCTCCCCCCCTTGACTTCCATTATATGCAATGCTAATATTCCCAAACAATATATATGTTATTCAATCTTCCATATCTTTTTTCTATATTTACTAACATAATCATCTCAACTAAAAGCGATATAATATTTTCTAGTCTGATACTTATTCTGTACATACTCAATCCATAATTTCCATTCCTGTATATACTTCTCATGCGTCTGATCTTTTTAAAAAGCTGAAATCTTTGCCATTTCTGCAAATCCAGCCATCTTCTGAGTCCATTGGTCAACAGTCGGTAAAACATCACTCTTCCAGTATTGAGCAATCAACAACCTAGCTGCTGTCACCATATACAAAATCAGTTTAGTTTCACCCAGTGTAAAGTCTTTAGCTATACCCAATAGAAAAAATTGCGGAGAAAATTGTATTTTTTTCTTTAAAACATTTTGCATAACCCACCAGATTTTTATCCAAAAAGCCCTCACTTTCCTGCAAGTCCACCAGATATGATAATATGTAATATCTAAACAATCACATCTCCAACATTTTGGATCCCCGAAAATATTTAAACGCAGAGCTGGAAATCAGGTAAGACGGCAAGAGGAGCCCCATCTTGCTCCATGCGCCCCAAAATAAGACCTCCCCGAAAATAAGGCCAAGGGCTTATTTCGGGGTTAAAAAAAAATATAAGACAAGGTCTTATTTTCGGGAAAACATAGTACAACAATTCATTTAGTGACCATTTGAAGTTACAATGGCACTGGAAAAAAGTGACTTAGGACCATTTTTCAGACTTAGGACCGTTGCAGCATCCCCCCATGGTCCCGGGATTCACATCCGGATGCTTGACAACTGGTTTCATACTTATAACGGTCGCAGGCGTTTCTCAAAGTTCTAATTTAACAACTACGGTGATTCACTGAACGAATGTGGCAAGAGAGTTGGTAATATGGGACAAAACTCACTTGACACATTTTCTCACTTAGCAGCCTAAATTCTAGGCTCAATCGTGGGCATAAGTCGAGGACTAACTACTTCACCCCACCACCCCACCAGAGGAGCCAAAAGAGCTCTCAATTTCTCAGTCTCGCGTCCACCCTCCATGGCGAAGGTGAGCAAGGAAAAAAGAAGGAAGAATGGACGGATTCAATAAGAAGCGCTAACTTGCATGCGGGAATCCGGCGGCTTGTCTAATATCACAGAGAAGGTTTGTCTTTAAAAGCTCCGATTGGGCGTTTTTCAGCCATATTCATTCACGTGCTTGCTCAATGGGCCCTTTTGCATCAAACCCAGCATACACACAACCGAGTGTATCCTTTTTGGGTGGTGGACATTTCCCACTTATTTATGTCACACTTCCCGACAATATGAATGGGATCCACCTTTTGCTCACCTGGGGAGCCAATTCCAGTTAGAAATCATTCTCAAGAAATCAGGCTCAAGGTTGACTCAGCCTTCCATCCTTCCGAGGTAGGTAAAATGAGGACCCGGATTGTGGGGGCAATAAGCTGACTTTGTATAAAAAAAGAACACCGCTTTTGGGGGAGGGGGGCGAAAGCCCTACTAAGCAGGTATATACAAAAGTAGGAAGGCTATTGCTTAACGCATTGTAAGCCGCCCTGAGTCTCCGGAGAAGGGCGGCATATAAATCGAACCAATAAATAAATAAATAAATAAATGGATTTGAAATTGGATTTGAAATCATTTAAGTAGTGGCCAAAATTGTGGAAACCTTTTGGGGAAAGTGGTTTTTTTTTTTGAGGTTTGTTGGCTAATAACACCACTTTTTTTCCCCCCCAAGATAATCCTATTCCACTGCTGGAATGGTCTGGGAATAGCACAAACCTTAACCCAATTGAAAATCTATGGAGCCGACTAAAGAAACTTGTTAGTCAGAAGCGACCCAGCAATAAAACCCAGTTAATAGAAGCCATCCTTCGATCTTGATTTCACATTAGAACAGCTGCAGAACTAAAAGACTTGGTTCACTCCATGGGAAGATGTTATAAGGCCGTAATTCATGCTAAAGGTTACCCAACTAAGGATTAACTGACACGGTGATCATTTTTGCGTATCTCGTTTTTTCTATGGTGACAATTTTTCTTTATCTCGTTTTTTTCTACGTGTTTCACTTTTCTTCTTTATACTGTAACTGCTATTTTAATAGCAAATCCTTCCTAAAAGTTACTGCATTACATTCTTGATTAAATTATCTTTCCATTAATATATAATTTTATGGCACTACTCCAAAAAAAAAAAAGTGGTGTTATTACCTAGTTTTAGAAAATACATGTTTCCCAAAAGGTTTCCACAATTTTGGGCGCTATCGTAAGTTCCCTGGTCAGTTCACCACAATGGCAAATAAACAGTAGCTTCTTTTGTGGATCCTGCCTTAGAATCATTTCAACCTCCATACCAAACATAGAAGGTTTCCACAATTTTGGCCACTGCTGTAGATCTCTCTGATTCCAAAGGATGAGAAGGGAACACCGATAGTTCGTCGCCTTAAAAGAAAAAAAGGCTGAACAAAAACCCTCACGTGTGAATGCACACGGCCTCTCTGGAAGGTTTCCGGGAATAACCTTTAATAAATAATATAAAGTTCGAATAACTTAGGTAATATCACGGGAGGTGTGGGGGAAGGGCAGGTGCCAACTGCTAATCTAGCTTTCTGGCTAGAGTCCTTTCCTTATCTACAATATTACTCCAGCTTTTCCTCTGGGGACTAAAAGTGAGTTCATGCATTTCTTTGGCCAGTTTTTACCTTCTCAGTTCCGTGAGCTGGACCACAGCTCCCAAACATCCCTAGTCGTTTGCAGCTCATGTTCATTTGATATTATTGCGGGGGGGGGGGGGGGAACAAACCAAGAACTCTGTCCGTTTCTACAAAGCGGGGACTAGAAGCTACAATCCGACCAGGCCAATACCATCACCCCTCCCCCCCTCCCCCCTCCCCCACTTCTTACCTGTCTTCCCAGAAAGATGTCTCTATAGGGGGAAAAAACCCCCACCGTCCTCTCTTCTCTGTTGCATCCAAGAAAATCAAACTATCAGAATAGAGCTGGAAAAGGGACCTTGGAGGTCTTCTAGTCCAACCCCCTGCTCAAGCAGGAGACCCTATTCCATTTCAAACAAGTGGCTGTCCCAGTCTCTTCTTAAAAACCTCCAGTGATGGAAGCAGGCACGGAAAAAGGACCAGTTGCAAGCCAGCCAGCCAGCCGGCTGCTCACAAATATCAGGAGAAGCTCCGCTCAGACGCCTTCCCGTTCTCTTAAAAACTTTGCTTTTTCAGTCTCTTATTCCACCTGGGAAGAAGCGAATTGGCCCGTTTGCCAGTAGCGCCCCCCCCTCCCTACTCTCTGGAAGGGGCCAAGGAAAGCGTGGCGCGGCCACGAGATCAGCCGACCGCGACAATATCTAATTAGCCCATCGCCGCCACCAAGGCTTAAAATACGCATCGCGAAAACCACAAAATCCAGGAAAGCGTTGAAAAGAGTTTAGCTGGCTCCGGATTGCAACTCGGCTATCGTTGGAGAAGGAGCGCCTCCTAGTGGAATGGCTAGGAACTCACGTGGGGGAGAAGGTTCGTCCTGTGATATGCCCGACACCTGGGCTCACGGCAGCTACCAATGAAGGAGAAGATTCTGTAACTCAGGGTTGAAAGGAAGGGACCTTGGTGCTCTTTGAGCTTGCTCCTTTTCTTGGGGACGGTTCATTACCCTAACTAGGTAACATCATCAGTGCTAGAAGGGAGCAAAACCCCACTCCCAGCGTTTGTAGGGATGAACTGCCACTTTTCAGGAAATTAATCTAAATTAATATAAATGTGAAAATCACTCACGCATTAATCACAAAATCTCCAGAACCATAAAGCCTACAAACTTGAAATCTGCCATGTATATTCCTGTTTGCTTCTAGGTGCTCACTAAGAAAGGATTTTTCAAAATGACCTTCAGAGCATTAGTGTTTCCTATATTATTATTAACACCAGAGGAACTCTGGTGGCTCAGCAGACTAAGGCAGTGATTAACATCCACTTACATCTGCTGCCTGCAATTACTGCAAGTTCAAATCCCACCAGGCTCAAGGTTGACTCAGCCTTCCATCCTTTCTAAGGTAGGTAAAATGAGGACCCGGATTGTGGGGGCAATAAGCTGACTTTATATAAATATACAAAAGTATGAAGGCTATTGCTTAACGCATTGTAAGCCGCCCTGAGTCTCCGGAGAAGGGCAGCATATAAATCAAATTTTTTTAAAAAAAAAACACGCTCTGATGCTAAGGAGTTGTATTCCCCCTCCCCACCTCCAACGAAATCTGTTCCAAATGCAAAACGCAAGCAGAGGAGAGGACTTTCACTTTCAATTTTACTTTCACAGCAGCAAGCAGCTTTACTACAGAACAGTTGAGCTAAGCCTCGCCCAGCCTCCTTCCTGTCTCCTTCTTGCTCACACAGCAAATACTGTTAGAGTTTCCAAACACCCCTCAACTCTCTGACACACTGACAGGATGCTAGTCAGAGGAATACCAATGGATGCTGCGGGCTGGGACATTCTACTCCCCCTCCCACTCTGTTCCAACTGCCAGTTGCATTATATTAACACACTCTGATGCTACGGAGTTAAACTTTCTACATTAAGTTTCAGGCTGCAAGTGTCAATTTATCAAGCCCGGGCACATAGTTTCGTAGCAAAGCACGGGCGTCCAGCTAGTTAAAATTAAATACATTTCACTTCTCATCCAAGAGCTGAAGAATGGATAAGAAGCGAGACGTCTTCAAAGAAAAACCAGAAAGTCCAGTTCCCTCTTGACAACCAAGACATGGATGACTGAGAATCTCCATAGACAATTAAAATTAAACTTGCTAGAACTCCTATAACGCATGAAACCACAAGCTAGGCAAATATTAAACCAGGATGTTGGATGGATTCAGACTATTAGGGAATGGTTTCATAAGGCATGCAAAGGAAAAGAGCATAATTATCCATTTTGGGGTAAACCATGGTAAGTGTATCTTGTAAATAAATATGCAGGATGTATGAAACCACATTGTAGGTTTCCCATATCTGCACTACACACCTGCAAAACTCCTACTTGGCCTGTAGATGGCAGCCCAGAGATGAAAAATTCTCACTGCTGCCCTCAAGTGACCATTTGGATGTTTGCAGCCCAGATTTGTCTGCCTTACTCAGTGATTATTATTGGAAGCACGCTAACCGGATTGTGTAAAGGCCATGTTGCAAAAAAAAAATAAAAATATGCAGTGAATTGTTAAAAACCATAACCTAGCACGTGTGCGTTTTTAAACCTATTGCTAAAGGCTGGGATCTCAGATGCTTTGGTGCTTTTCCTCCAATTGAAGAGGACTTAACTTCTAAAGAAAGAAACAAGAGTTTTCAGAATCTGAAAAGAAGCTCGAAGATTACTGCATGTCTCTTAGAACTGCCCTATTGATTTTCAAAGCACGGTTCTTAGCAGCTGTCGCTGTTGTTCCCTCTGGCATCGAGAGCGAAAAGAAAAGAATGCCACGGAGGCATCATGCATCACCCTTCGGACTGCAGAAAGCCTGCTCTGCCCACCCACTCCTGGTCAGCTGTAAATCCGGCTCTTTAGCAGCCAGTTTAATGATTAAGTCCTGAGGCCGTGGAGCGCAGTGGCCAGGACAAGAGAGATGCCCACGCCAAGCCAAGCCCAGCCTTTGAAGGCAGCAGGTGCAAAACGCCTGCCAGACTGCCGAAAATAATAGGGGATAGAAGCATAATTATGATCTTCCTCCCCAAAGGTTAAATTTTAAAGAAAAAAAAGGCAGCTGGTCTTTAAAAGCTAACGCTGGTGGGCATTTTTTTCCCCCTTTTCCTTTTGCTTTTAGCAATGGGCAGGAAGTTATTGAGCGAGACAAAGGAAGGTGTACCTCCCACTTGGGCCTTGAAAACCGCTGCACAAATACGCCAATAGCAGTCTTTACTTTCCAACTTATGGCTATTCCAAAGGCTTTGCGCTGGAGAACTTGCCTTCCTACCAGCGGGGCAGGATGATTGCTAAGCCGGATTTATTATTCGCCGTGATTTTTTTTTTTCTCTCCAGCAAGCCTAAAAGGTAAAGGTCCCCCTCGCACATATGTGCTAGTCGTTCCTGACTCTAGGGGGCGGAGCTCATCTCCGTTTCAAAGCCGAAGAGCCAGAGCTGTCCGAAGATGTCTCCGTGGTCATGTGGCTGGCATGACTCAACGCCAAAGGCGCACGGAATGCCGTTACCTTCCCACCAAAGGTGGTCCCTATTTTTCTACTTGCATTTTTTACGTGCTTTCGAACTGCTAGGTTGGCAAAAGCTGGGACAAGTCACGGGAGCTCACCCCGTTACGCGGCACTAGGGATTTGAACCGCTGAACTGCCGACCTTTCGATCGACAAGCTCAGCGTCTTAGCCACTGAGCCACCGCGTCCCTTTACAAGCCTAGAGTAACCCAATTCATCAGGCCAGCTGGAAAACACAGCTTGATCGTCTTGATTTACAACCATTCATTTAGTGACTGTTGGAAGTTACAATGGCTCTGGAAAAAGGTGAATGGCAACCGGTCCTCGCGCTTAACAACTGTCACGCATCCCCGTGGTCATGTAATTCAATTCAGTTCAGTTTGTTAACAGTCATAGACCAGAGACCAGAGGAAATAAAATCACTCCGTAAATATACAATTAAAAATTCTAGTATAAAATAATAAATCACGACTAAAATCTGCGATAAAATCCTGCCTGTCAATTATTATTATTATTTTTTTATTATTATTATATTATATTTATATACCGCTCTACTCCCGGGGGACTCAGGGCGGTGTACAGACAAATGATAAAATACATATAATACAAATATTTTAAAGAATTGATTAAAATACAATTAAATAATTTGGTCTTAAACCTAAAATTAAAACTCTAAATTTATGAGATTAAGATTTAAAAATATAAGAGCAATTTTAGAAGAGGTTAGTCCAGGCCAGCCTGCTGGAATAGAAACGTCTTGAGGGCCCGGCGGAAAGCGCGGAGATCTGGGATTGTCCGTATCTCCGGGGGGAGCTTGTTCCACATGGTGGGTGCCCCCACAGAGAAGGCTCTCCCCCTGGGGGCCGTCAGTCGACACTGTTTGACCGACGGCACCCTGAGAAGCCCCTCTCTATGGGAGCGTACTGGTCGGTGAGAGGGTACTGGTGGCAGAAGGCGGTCTCGAAGATAGCCCGGTCCTAAGCCATGGAGCGTTCTAAAGGTGGTAACCAAAACCTTGAAGTGCACCCGGAAGAACACAGGAAGCCAGTGCAGCTCGCGCAGGAGGGGTGTCACATGGGAGCGCCACATCGCTCCCATAACTACCCGCGCAGCTGCATTCTGGACCAACTGGAGCCTCCGGGTGCTCTTCAAGGGGAGCCCCATGTAGAGAGCATTGCAGTAGTCCAGGCGGGAAGTGACGAGGGCATGAGTGACCGTGTTTAATGAGTCCCGATTTAGAAAGGGGCGCAACTGGCGTATCAGGCGAACCTGATAAAAAGCCCTTCTGGCCACAGCCGTCAGGTGTTCTTCTAAAGATAGCTGTGAGTCCAGAAGGACGCCTAAGTTTCGAGCCCTCTCCGTGGGGGCTAATGACTCGCCCCCAATAGTCAGCGTTGGCACCAACTGACTATATCGGGATGTCGGAAACCACAGCCACTCGGTCTTGGATGGGTTGAGCCTGAGTCTGTTCCTCCCCATCCAGATCCGTACAGCCTCCAGGCACCGGGACATCACTTCAAGGGCATCATTGGGGTGGTCTGGGGTGGAGATGTACAGCTGGGTGTCATCAGTGTACTGGTGGTACTTCACCCCGAAACCACGGATGATCTCACCCAGTGGCTTCACATAAATGTTGAACAGAAGGGGCGAGAAAACCGATCCCTGTGGTACCCCACATATAAGGGGCCTCGGGGTCGATCTCTGCCCCCCTGCCAACACAGACTGGCACCGGTCAGAGAGAAAGGAGGAGAACCATCGCAACACGGTGCCCCTCACTCCCAACTCTTCCAGCCGGTGCAGCATGATACCATGGTCGATGGTATCAAAAGCCGCTGAGAGATCTAATAGGACCAGGGCAGAGGAACAACCCTTGTCCCGAGCCCTCCAGAGATCATATACATGGTCTAACTATATTAAAATTATAATCCATAAACTGTGTGGCCAATTGTCAGTTTAATAGTGAAACGGAAAGGAATAAGGGGTGCAAAGGGTTTAGCCAGTGGTGGAATTCAAATAATTTAACAATCGGTTCTCTGCCCTAATGATTTCTTCCAACAGCTAAGGGGCTGGCCTAGAAACCAGGTGGCAGTGAGTTCTAGGCCTCCCTTTCCCTTTGAAGGAAAAGGGTGGGAGGAAAAAATATACATGGTTGCTTAGGAATAAGACACAACGTGGTGACACATGATCTGTCAATAGGCATAAAAGGTGGCCTGGACGCTTTTGGACCAGTCCTTCGTCCACTCAACCCATCGCTCCTCACAAGGTTATTGTGGGGAAAATATATAGCTATAGCAATAAGACTTATAAACTACTTAACAGTGCTTTTACAACCCTCTCTAAGCGGTTTACAGAGTCAGCCTATTGCCCCCAACAATCTGGGTCCTCATTTGACCCACCTCGGAAAGCTGGAAGGCTGAATCAACCTTGAGCTGATCAGGATCGAACTCTTGGCTGTGGGCAGAGTTAGCCTGCAATACTGCACTCTAACCACTGTGGCACCACAGCTTGTGATACCAATAGCACTTAGATTTATATACCGCTTCACAATGCTTGTACAGCCCTCTCTAAGCGGTTTTACAGAGTCAGCATATTTGCCCCTAACAATCCGGGTCCTCATTTTACCGACCTCGGAAGGATGGAAGGCTGAGTCAACCTTTGAGATTTGAACTGCCAAATTGCAGGCAGCCGGGCAGTCAGCAGAAGTAGCTTGCACTCTAACCACTACACCACCGTTGCCTCATTGGTTGTATAAAATAACTATGGTGGATTAGACACGTGTCTGCAACGAATCCCCAGTGCTGCTGTGCAGAATCTAGCCACCTGCGCTGTAGTTACGGGCTGTTCATTCTTAAGAGGCCATTGGAGATAAGCTGTGTTGGAATGGCCAGGATGCCTAGCAATTATTGCCAACATAATTTGAAGACTTGGCTGTTCAAGCAAATAGGCTGACTCTGATTCCGGGTTTTATTATTTATTAGTTATTAGTTATTTGGTTTAAAATGGGATTTTATTGTACAAGTTTCTTAACTTATGTTCGCCGCCCTGAGTCCTGCGGGAGAAGAGCGGCATATAATACATGTAATAAATAAATAAATAAATAAACATATATTTTTTTCCCAAATCTCTGAGTAAAAGGAACATCGAAGGAGTATGTGACTCACAGTCTCCACCTCTCCTGAGCCGCAAGGAACAGTGTCTGATCACGTAAGTAAAATTTGGGCATTTGGCAACGGTTTAGAATGGTTGCAGCATCCCGGGATCGTGTCATTGCTCTATGATGACCTTCCCAGCCAGCTTCCAACAAGGAATCGCTGGGGGAGTTGGATTCGCTTAATGACTGCATGATCCACTTAACAACATCAAAAAAAAAAAGACTGTAAAATCCAGTGCAACTCTCTTAACAACCATCTTTCTTAGCACTGGAAATTTCAGTCCCAATCGCCATAAGTCGACACCAATAAAGGAGAATATTTGTAGCTCAGGGTTGAACTGAGAGGGTGCTCTCTGAGCTTGGTTATTTTCTGGCAGACGTTTCATTACCCAACTAGATAACATCATCAATGTTAAAAGGGAGTGGGGTTTGTGGAGTGGAGAAGGAGGACGGTGGGGTTCTTGGTGGTCTCTGAATTTGCTTGTTTTTCTTGCAAACGTTTCATTAGCCAACTAGGTAACATCATCAGTGATAGTAAGGAGGGCTGCTTGCTGTCAGTTTATATTCTGGTGATTTGGCATAGCCCACTATGGAAAAGAGATAATCAACCAGCCCAAAAGAGGACAGAAAGACCCCAGCAGTTCTCCACTAGTAATCAACAACATCAGCAGAGATTAAGTCCAAGGTCACTTTAAGACCAACAGTCAAGGAAGCAATCCAGAGACTGCCAAAGAGCGATAAATAAACAGCCCAAAGACACCCTAAGATTGCCCCCACCCACACAGACAGGCAAATCACCAGAATATAAAGGGACAGCAAACCCCACTCCTTACTAGCACTGATGATGTTACCTAGTTGGATAATGAAAGGTCTGCAAGAAAACAAGCAAGCTCAGAGAGCCCCAAGGACCCCTCCTATCCTAAGATGAGGACCCACCTGTGCATCCCTCACTCCGTTCTCCTCATCTGTCTGGAACCCGTACTGCATATCGGACATTAATACAATTGAGCGTGTCCAGAAATATTTCACAAGAAGAGTCCTCCACTCCTCTGCTCGCAACAAAATCCTTTATGCCAGCAGACTTGAAATTCTGGGTTTAGAAAACTTAGAACTACGCCGCCTTCGGTCTGACCTAAGCATAGCTCATAAAATCATCTGCTACAATGTCCTACCTGTTAATGACTATTTCAGCTTCAACCACAACAACACACAAGCACACAATAGATACAAACTCAAGGTAAACGGCTCCAAACTCGATTGCAGAAAATACGACTTCAGCAACAGAGTGGTCAATGCCTGGAATGCTCTACCTGACTCTCTTGTTACATCCTCAAACCCTCACAGCTTCAACCTTAGACTGTCTACTGCTGACCTCACCCCATTCCTAAGAGGTCTGTAAGGGGCGTGCATGAGAGCACCAGCGTGGCTACCATCCCTCTCCTAATGTTTCTTCTATTTGTATCTATTTCATGTATCCAATCCATGCTTATACTTATTATCAAATACGTTCTTGACAAAAATAAATAAATAAATAAAAAATGAAATAAATGGCTCGGTTTTTCAGCCATTTAACTGGAGAACAATCAGCGCCCGGGAGTTTACGTGTAGTCATCCCAACCGATCCTGGAGAGTTTGCAACCTTGCCATGAGCTCTACCTGAATCCTCTTCCTTTTAGTCCTGTGGGCCATTTTGATGCCGGCATTCTTCTTCTTCTTCTTCTTCTTCTTCTTCTTCTTCTTCTTCTTCTTCTTCTCCTTCTCCTTCTCCCTCCCTCCTCCTCTTTCTTCTTTCTTCTTTCTTCTTTTCTTTCTTCTTCTTCTTCTTCTTCTTC
>WNWU01000103.1:654139-666457 GCA_012654045.1 Ptyas mucosa
ACTGACCTACATGCTAGAATTCTTTGGCAAAAGAAGTTACACGTTTCTCACCAGGGCTTTAGATCAGTTTGTTTCTTAAATGCAACTTTGGTTTGCAGGATCAACTACTAGGTGGATGGATGGTTAGGAAGCAGCACAGAAACGAATCTGACACTATGTACGAGTTTCCTTCTCAATTCATTCTTCAGGCTGGTCACGTAGTAACTGTGAGTGTTGATTTTAAGAGTCCTCTTACATTTTGGGGGGGGGGGGGCGAACTTAAAATGGTTTTATTTTGCTTCTCGTTGTTAAGCCTCCTGGAATAACTATACCTATTCACTTTCACATCAGTCATAAGCCGTTTAAAATCAGATTTAACTTTTGTACCATTATTTCTCTTTTCAGATCTGGGGGAAAAATGTGGGTTTAAACCCAAGTCCTAGCACCCTGGTTTGGGAATCCCCAAAGTCACGCAGACTTGGAGAGAACATCGGTATTGTTCTCCTCGACGGTGATGGGAATGTAAGTACCAAATTGACTTTCCCTAATTATTACTCACAGGGGACGCGGTGGCTCAGTGCCTAAGAGGCTGAGCTTGTCGATGGAAAGGCCGGCAGGTCAGCGGTTCGAATCCCTAGTGCCGCGTAACGGGGTGAGCTCCCGTTACTTGTCTCAGCTTCTTAGCAGTTCGAAAGCAGATAAAAAATGCAAGTAGAAAAATAGGAACCACCTTTGGTGGGAAGGTAAGAGCGTTCCGTGCACCTTTGGTGTTTAGTCATGCCGGCCACATGACCACGGAGACGTCTTCAGACAGCGCTGGCTCTTCGGCTTTGAAACGGAGATGAGCACCGCCCCCTAGAGTCGGGAATAACTAGCACATATGTGCGAGGGTAGTGGTGGGTTTCAAAAATGTTTACTACCGGCTCTGTGGGTGTGGCTTGGTGGGTGTGGCATGGCTTGGTGGGCGTGGCAGGGAAAGATACTGCAAAATCTCCATTCCCTCCCCACTCCAGGGGAAGATTACTGCAAAATCCCCATTTCCTCCCAATCAGCTGGCACTCGGAAGAATAGGTGGGGACGAGGCCAGTCAGAATTTTTACTACCGGTTCTCCGAACTACTCAGAATTTCTGCTATTGGTTCTCCAGAACTGGTCAGAACCGGCTGAAACCCACCTCTGTGCGAGGGGAACTTTTACCTTTACCTTAATTATTACTCAGAAAGCCAGTTTAGTTTGATGGTTTAAGGCACCAGCCTAGAAACCAGGGGACTTATGAGTTCTGGTTTCAAACTTAGACATTTGGATTAGTCACTCACTCTCAGCCTAAGAAGAATACAAAACCGTTGCAAAGAAAACTCTATGGGTTTATTCAGGCCGTTGCCGGGGAGTGAATAGTAACTTGAAGGCACAAATATATATCTATATATTTAAAAAGTTAATCAACATCTCTGTCACGTGTCTTTTACTTTCAGGAGACTGCAGAAGGAATGGTCATGTATCTGGAAAGAGGAGAAGGTGATGGAGAGGTGGAAGATGCCACAGAAGAAACAAAACTAGGGATTCACAGCCAGGTTAAGTTTAACTGCACATCTGAATGTTGAGAATGAGAACGAGATCCTTGGATTCTTATTTGGTTGATGGGGATGCATTTTCTCCAAATGCCAGTTGGGGTGGAGAGGTTTTCAAAAGTGCATCAATATGCACATTAGCCACCCCAATGGGTCTAGACCAGTGATGGTGAACCTTTTCAGCACTGAGTGCCCAAACCGGAACATGTGTGAATGTGCGCGTGCCAGAGCACTGGAAACCTGAAGACCAGCTGGCTGGTGCGTGCATGCCTGTTTTTTGGGCCTGAAAACTGCCCAGAAAACTGCCTAGAAAACCACCCAGAAAAGGCCTGAAAATGGCTCGGAAAACAGCCCCCAAAAGACCCAGAAATGGCCTGGTTTTGGGCTGGTTTTAGGCCTTTTTCTGGTGCTCTGGCACCTGCGAAGACAAGCTGGCTGGTGTGCACATGCCTGTTTTTTTGGCCCTTTTTTTGGGCCAAAAACGGCCTGAAAATGGCTTGAAAAATGCCCTGAAAACTGCCCCCCAAAAGGCCTGAAAAAGGCCAGAAACCAGAAGAGTAGCTGGCGATGGTGCGCGTACCCACAGAGGGCTCTGCGTGCCACCTCTGGCACGCGTGCCATCGGTTTGCCATCACTGGTCGATGTTGGGACACTGGTAGACTGTCCCAACTTGTGCTAACGGAAGAGGCCTGCTATGGAATTCCAGCAGGCAGGGTATCAAGGAGAAGAGCCTTTTCTGTGGTGGCCCCAACCCTGTGGAAACGCTCTACCGCCACAGGTGGTGAGGACTGCTCCCTCCCTTTTGGCCTTCTGAAGGGCCTTAAAAGACTGACTCAATTTTTTCCGGTTGGCTTGGGGCTTCCAGCTCATTGCCGGAGGTGGTTGACAGAGTAAGAAGATCTCATCCAGAGGTGGGTTTCACATGAAGTTTACCACCGGTTCGCTGCGCACCAAAAATGTGAGCGTGCGCCTTCCGTGCGGCCTTTCGCACATGCGCTTTGCTCACACACGCGGCTTGCGTGCATGCACGCAGCTTAGAAAACATATCTAAATACGACAGCATAGAGCCGGGTTGCCACAACCGGCTCGCCCGAACCGGCTGGATACCACCACCGATCTCCTTCCCACGTCATCCATCTCCTTGATTTTAGGTGGGTCTTTTTTTTTTTTGCATAGTTTTAAAAGTTTAAAATTCCTATTTATCTTTTTTATGGTTTGTAAGCCACCCAGAGTCACCTTATCAGAACGGCCTACCAATTTAATAAATGAATAATGTAGTAATGTCCTCCTCATCTCTCTTTTTTTTAAAATTTGATTTATATGCTATCCTTCTCTGTAGACTCAGGGCAGCTTACAAGGCGTTAAGCAATAGCCTTCATACTTTTGTATATTTTATACAAAGTCAGCTTATTGCCCCCACAAACTGGGTCCTCATTTTACCTACCTTAGAAAGGATGGAAGGCTGACTCAACCTTGAGCCTGGTGAGATTCGAACTTGCAGTAATTGTGGGCAGCTGATGTTAATAACAGTTAATAACACTGCTTTAGTCTGCTGAGCCACCAGAGCTTTGACATACTCAGGATTAAAAAAAGAAATGATAGCAACTCTGGGGGTTCTTAGGAATCTTGCAAACTTACCAAATGAGATGAGAACTATTCCCACCCACCAACCCCCCAATATTGCTCAGCTGGGCTGTAAACTCTGCTTATGATCACTACTAGTGTACTGAAATAATTGTGCATATCCATACGACCCTCCAAGCCAGAAATCATCAGGTCTAAGCTGTCTGTTTCTTCCCGCAGCAGAACGAGACCAGCAGCTGTCCCATAATGTAACCGGAAGTTGGTGCCTTACTTGATAAGCTTAAAACGGGGATGCCCAGAATTGAAAATTGCTCCAAAGATGTTTGGCTCCGCCCGCAGAGTTGATGCTGTAACTTTTCCTTCGTTCTTCTCGACTTCAAGGACAAGATGGCTTGTGACTCCGCACGGCCAGCTAGTGAAAGACTTCTATGCAAGGATTAAGGCGGATGAATACCGCCTTGAGTATGACTATCTTGAAGTTGCCTCTAGGAGCCTTAAGAGACCTTCTCTTTTTTTTCTGGCCTGCTATGAACAAAGCAAGAACCTCATCTTGCTAAATTAGAAGGATAGTAAATGCACTGTGTTGTTTAATCAAGTGCCCGGTCCTTGGTTAACTTGGTTGCTTATTTTGCACAAAGTGTGGCCTTCGGCAAGAAGTCTCTCAACCTTCTCATTCCTCTATAAACCCTTATATGTATCCAAACAAAAGCCCGACTTTTGCAATTCCAGTTTTGCAATTCTAGTTTTCTTCAATAGCTGGGGAGTCGTTCCAACAACCAGGCCACGTTAAGGAATTCCTTTTGCTCCAATTATATAAGAGTGGCCATATACTACCTGTTTCCTCTTTTTTTTTAACAGAAATAGCCGTATCAGAGCATGCTGGAGATTTGTCTAGAACAGTGTTGGCGAAACTTTTCGGAACCGAGTGCCAAAACGGGAGCATGTCAGAAACCAGAAAAGCAGCCGTCCGGTGCACATGTGCACACTGGAAAGGTGATCTTCCATTTTTTGGTGTGCGCATGCGCATCCGGCCAGCTGGTCTTCGGGTACGAATGCATGCCAGAAACGGGGAGACCAGGTGGCCGGTGCGCATAGGTACGCTGGCAACCAGAAGAGCCGCTGTCTGGCACACGCATGCCCACCAGGCAGCTGTTATTCCAGTTTCTGGCACACCCACGCGTGTGAAGACCAGCTGGCCGGTGTGCTGAAACCTGAAAGAACAACTTTGCATGCCAGTTCCGGCACGCGTGCCATAGGTTCGCCATCACGGGTCTAGAAGTTGCCTAATGCCAGTGCCGATTTGCAATAGGAAAGAGAGAGCAGGGAAATCTTTCCTTACTCTGTCCTCCTTTTAGAATGGACCCGAAGGACCGTCCAGAGAGGTTAAAAAGTGCCCATCAAATATCGCATTTCTTTTCAATCTCTTCCGGCAACAGCGGACAAGGAACGGTAAAACCTAAAACCCAGAATGATTTAGGACTCTTGTATTAATTCACGGCCAAAGAATGCTTCTGTTCCTGCCAGCCTTGGGGGACAGGTAGGACAGGGTTCTTGAACCCAGTGTCTTTTTTTCTGGAAGGCTTCCTTTCAGGTGGATTTTCTTCCAACGGAGACTTTTAGAAATGGTTAAATTATTAACGCCAGTGGCTTCTGATATTTTAGCAGACCCAAAGAGTTTGTTGTGGGCACTTGATATTTAGGTGCTTCTACGAGAGTGTCGGCCTTGTTAAAGGGCACAAATCTGGTAAAACATTTGCTTTCTATTAAAGATATCTCCTTTCAGCGGATGGCTCTTTACGGTGTTTGAAACAAACTCTGCATTTGGCAGGCTTAAAAGTCGTTATTTTGTCCGTATGTTATTTCAAGAGGGGCGAAACGTTCTCCAAATCGGGTTTCCTCTGTCTTGACAAATTTTTTTTACTCTATTTTTAAATTGTGCCTCACCTCCCCGTTTATGGGAGATTGCTTAATAAAATTTGGAGCAACGTCGTCAATTTAGCCATAACAACCTGGTAACAACTAGTAGCTTACATGGTTTATGAGGGAGGGGGAAAAAAAGGGGGAGGGGGGAAGAATTATCAATACTTAAGATGAAATTCCCATGAAATCTGAAATAACTCCTTTCTATAGTTAATTAGGAAGGTTGGTTGCTTTGCTGATGGGCTTTAGAAAAATCCAGTTTCCTACTGTGAGACATACTGGAATAGTCATCGGTTGTTGAAAACAATATTATATAGTGTTAAACAGGGGTGAAATCTAAAATTTGTTACTACCGGTTCTGTGGGCGTGGCTTGGTGGTGGTGGGGTAATGTGATTGGGTGGGCATGGCCAACTTTTTTTTTTAACTTTTAAAAGCATTTTTTTCTACAACCTTAAGAGGTTGCAGAAAAAAATGCTTTTAAAAGCCTCTGACGATCCCAGCTGAGCCGCACGATCATCAGAGGCTTTTTTTTTTTACTTTTAAAAGCATTTTTTCAGCCGAAGAACTTGTAGAAAAAATGCTTTTAAAAGTTTTTAAAAAACAGCCTGTGATGATCGAGCAGCTCAGCTGGGCATGGGGGGAGGGGGCGCAGGGATTTTTGCTACCGAACCACCCATCGCCATCGCTACCGGATCGGGCGATCCGGTCCGAACCGGGAGCATTTCACCTCTGGTCTCAGGAACCTTGCTTCATCTAATGCAATAGCAAGTTGTGATGCTTCAAAAATGAATGTTCTTTATATCGACAGTGAGAGCAATCAACCAATGGGACAGAAGTTGCCTTCGGAAGTTGTGGGAGCTTCATCACTGGAGGCTTTCCAGAAGAGACTGGACTGCCATCTGTTGTCAGAAATGGTGGAGGGTCTCCTGCTTAAGCAGCAGGTTGGATTAGATGACCTACAAGGTCCCTTCCAAATCCGTAATCTTACTGTACATTTTGAGAGAGGAACACATTTACTTTTATCCTTAGCTATACGTTAAAATTGTTGATTTTAGCAAGATTTGATCTCAAGCTGAATATTCCCTCTGGTTAGCTTGAGCAAGACGTTGGATTTTTGAGCCCTAAAGGAAAAGGTGGGGAAAACAAATCAGAATGAAATGAAAAAAGTTTTAAAGAATCTTTTGTACCGTAGGAGGGAAGCCAGACTTACAGTACCAACTAAGCTGGTGATAACTACTAAAACAGGTTCCTGCAGAGATGCTGGAGAACATACCTTTTTTTCTTATCCTCGGTCATTTTTCATAAAGCTAGTTCACAACCGCAAAAACTCAAGTGCCAAAATTTAGCTCAGGGTACGGCAGATGGTGTGAAGCCAGTAGCTGTTGTGGCCCACCAGCGGCCTGTGCGGATTGTGCCTGATCCTGACGACGAGGAGGCTGTTGTGGTGTTGCACCAGCACCCTATGTAGCCGGCGCTCGAGTCGGACAGCGAGGAGGCTGAAGAAAATTTGGTGCCAGTCAGAGATTCAGCCAGGGCCTTCAGATCCTCCAGAGGCTCCTTCAAGTGAAGAGAGTGAAGTGGAGGAGCCTCTCCTCAATGCACGAGCACACAGGGCTGCCAAAAGGCAGGAGTGGTTACTCAGGAGGAGGTCTCCTCGAGTGTAAGGCTTGGGGCTAATTGGCCACTCCCTTAGCCTATTTAAGTCTGCACACAGCTGGCAAACGTTGCAGGAAACAACGCATGTTCTTCCGGTCGCATTTGAGAGTGAAGTTTCTTTGCAAACCTGGTTTCTGGGCTAATTGCCAACTCTTGTAAGCCTTTATCTAATCTTTGGAATTCCTGGCAGGCTGTTAAGGACATTTTTAGTAATAGCTTGCATTTGAAAAAAGACGGAGTTTTTTCGGAGTTTTGTGTGTGCTACATTTCCTGGGTTCCGTAGCTGGGGAAGAACAGTAGCCAAAGAATGACATACTTTGTATGATGCTAAGGAAATATATTTCCCACAAGAGTGATTTATTATATCTGGTCAGTGAAGAGTTAAGCGTTGGAGGGTAACGTTGACTTAATACAGGAATGTCAAGGAAGCAATCATTTTTCTCTAGTCAAAAAGTACGTGGTTAGTATCAGCTTTTCAGTGTTACTGTATTTTTCAGAGTATAAGATGCTCCGTACTATAAGACGCACCTACCTTTTTTGGTGAGGAAAACAAGAAAAAGAAATCTGCCTCTGCCTCCCAGCAATTTTACCTCATTGCAGCAAACAACCTGCCGAAACCTGACACTTGCTTTACTTTCATTTTCATTTTCAGGATAGCTTGATTAGCACAAGAAAAAAAAAAATCTGCTCCCAGCAATTTACCTCCTTGCAGCAAGCAGCAGAGGCCCACGGAAAACAGCTGAGAGTCGGGAGCCCTATCCAATCAACTTGTGCTAATTAGGCTGTGCTAAAGCTGAAATCGGCTGTTTCTTCTTGCTGCAAGGAGGTAAATTGCTGGGAGGAAGAGGTCAAAAGGTGGGGGCCAGTGGGTGGGCGGGGCTACATTCGGTGTATAAGAAGCACCTAAATTTTCACCCCATTTTAGGGGGGGAAAGGTGCATCTCACGCTCTGAAAAATACGGTAGGTTCAATATAACAGGAGTGGCTCAAGGATGACCCAACTTAAAGAGTAGCTGTAAAATTGTACCCACAAATAAAATTCATCACTCGACGAACGGCTTCTTGTTGCGATAATGGGCGTAAATAGCTTGGCTTCCAGGAAAAGCGTCCGTGAGATTTTTCAAGGCACAAAAAAATGCACAGGGCTGGCTGCTGTTCTTTGCTTGTCACCAAAAGAAAGGCCTTCATAATTGATCATACAAATTGTGCGGATACAAAATAAATATATATTTCTTAAAAGACGCGTACAAAAAGAGTCAGTTAAGAGGTGGTTTCAGAAGCAGCACGGGCTTTCGGAGCACAAGTGAAAAACACAAGCTTTGGGCACGAAGACAAAACGTTTCGGTTGCATCGGCAGCGGGAAAAGGACACGTTCACTGCGGCAAGGCGACCAGGACTTCAACATAGCTGATGGGGAAGAAGCCAGATTCCCCTTTTAACATGCCTTCGTACCAGTTCTCGTCAATCTGATTGGTCAACGTGATGATGTCTCCTTCCTTAAAGCCAAGCTCCCCTTCATTTTCAGGCTCAAAGTCATACAAGGCTTGGCAGCAAGGCTGGTCCATGTGCAACGAAGAACCTGGTCAAGAATGAGCAATTGAGATGTTCAGGTTGCTTTCTGACAAAATTTTGTCTCAAATTAATTTGCAACGGAGTCCAAGATGATAGCAATAGACTTTCAGATATTTTCAGACTCGCATTTAGACTTTTATACCGCTTTACAGACTTCTCTAAGCAGTTTACAGAGTCAGTATATTGCCCCCAACAATCTGGGTCCTCATTGTACCGACCTTGGAAGGATGGAAGGCTGAGTCAACCTTCAGCCTGGTGAGATTCGAACTGCCAAATTGCAGGCAGCCGGCAGCCGGCAGCAATAGCCTGCAGTACTGCACCCTAACTACTGTGCCACTGTGGCTCTATATCCATATTATCGATCTATCGCTAAACTGAGTCACTAGATCTTGAGATCAATGCCTACAAGATGTTGCTGGAAGGAGAAGAAAAACGGTAAGCTTGGAAATCTCCTCTCAGTAAGTATACACTGTTGACTTACAACAGTTCGTTTAGCAATAGCCCTTAGACTTATATACCCCTTCACAGTGCTTTTACAGCCCTCTAAGCGGTTTACAGAATCAGCCTCTTGCCCCCAACAATCTGGATCCTCATTTTACCCACCTTGGAAGGATGGAAGGCTGAGTCAACCTTGAGCCCGGTGAGATTCGAACTGCCAAATTGAAGGCAGCCGGCACTCAGCAGAAGTAGCCTGCAGTACTGCACTCCAACCACTGCGCCACCACATCTCTTAAAACCTAAACCTAAAATCTCCAATCCCAATGCAACACTTTAACCCTCATGCTACACTGTCTCCCACACTTCCTGACCAACAGGCTTCCTAATTATTAAATTAACCCTTAATCCAATAGACTAAATTCACACAAGATGCAAAACCAGAATAGCAATAGCAATAGCACTTAGACTTATATGACACTTCACAGTGCTTTTACAGCCCTCTCTAAGCGGTTTACAGAGTCAGCATCTTGCGTCCAACAATCTGGTTCCTCATTTTAGCCACCTCGGAAGGATGGAAGGCTGAGTCAACCTTGAGCCTGGTGAGACTCAAACTGCTGGCAGTCAGCAGAAGTAGCCTGCAGTACCGCATTCTAACCACTGCGCCACCGTGGCTCTTATAAAGAGTAGACTGCACAAAGTTAATGCAGGTAGGCCTTGACTTAATAATGGAAAACTCAGCAGCTCTTTGAAGTTACAACAGACTCAAAATTACGACCCATTCTTGAAGTTACAACTGCTGCACCCATCCATCTGGTCACACAACTGCATTTGGGGGGCGGGGTGCTCGGCACTTAAAAAAGATTGCAGCATCCAGCAGCCACTTGATTATGTTTTGAGACATTTTTTGGCAAAAAATACTCATCAGATAAACTGAATTTGGACTTATGACAATGTGATTTGCTTTATGACCACAACAGCTCCCTTAAACATAATTGTAAAAATGGTTGTAATATCTAGTTTGGTCATTTGGTTAGGAAATGGTTATTTGTCTAACTAGTTGGTCAGGCAATATATAAACCAACTATGTATGTTTGCAGTCAGAAAGGTATTATATTGCTTTAAGACTGTATTGCTTTAAGAGTGTATTCCTGATTGGCTAAGCTTTTAGCCAATGTACTTAAGGGAAGTCAGGATCATGGCTTGTGTGGACACTACACCATTTTACCTGCTTGTTTGCTGTAACTCTCTACCTGATCTCTCTGCATGATCACTGGTTGATCATAGCTACATGTTGCTTTCTACTATTTATTGAATGTTTTGATATTGAACTTGTTTCTGTTTTGAAACTCAAGAAGAACTGTTTTATTGTGTATGACTACAACTGGTAAGAAGACTTTGTACTTGAAATATCCCTGGATTGATCTTTTAACTCTCATCTTATCTGTGTATGACTTGGATTGTTTTTGGACTTTGCTTTACTTTTGTCTTAAAGTAAAAGACTACAACAACTCAGTGTGTTTGTATGTTAACTGTGATTGTTCACAACCACTCCCAGTCACTTTTCATGCGTTTACTCAAAGGGTACTCTGCTCAATAACCCACAACATCGGTTATGAGCCAAGAATATCCTTAACAGTGACTCGACTTATGATCAAAATTCTGGACTCAAATGTAATTGAAAGTCCAGGATTACCTGTAGTTAAGCCCTAGTGCCTACTACATCTTCGAATGATTTGCTTTCTTTCTTTCTGACCAACCCTTCTCTTGCACATATTTACAGTTCTCCAGATATTTGCACTGGCTTAATTATTTCATTACCCCCTCCAAAAAATGGGGCTCCCTCGAAGATAATTGCTTGCTGAATTTGTGCATGAACGATGAGAAGCGAAAGCTCTTCAAGGAAAACCAAAGTCCGGTGGCCTTTCGAAACTTTGGGACAACCATGATCTGGATGACTGAGAATCTCCATAGATCCCATGGTTACATACCTGATGATTTAATTGATGGACTGAAGGAAATTCCATTGTGTGGTTGACCATTGCTTATTTCCAGATGCGTCCGTGGGATTGGTTTGGGCTTAAATTCACGTTTAGGGCGACTTGAAGCTACATTTATCCTGAAAGCAGGATGGAGATGAAAAGATGAAGCTTCTCAAACAGTCAGAAATGCCTGCTCTAAGTGTGTTAAGATCACCCCATTGGCGAATTCTGCTTCCATCACTGCCACCCCAAAAATCCTTGTGAACCCATGAGTCCATACACACACACACACACACACACACACACACACACACACACACACATACATCGCATTGATTCATGGTTTGTTTAACCACTGTCCATGGAATAAACAATAATTGGCTTAACTACACAGTAAATTTAACCCAAATACCCCATGTTTTGATTTAGTAGGAAGTACAAACCCACCCGCTGATAGTAATTCTGAGCTTCACAGCTCATTGCTGATGTGACTAGGACCACTGGGAATGAAAAGGAGAAACCATCTGTCTTCTGAGATACATATACAGATGTAAGGTAAATGTAAAGGTTCCCCTACGTGCTAGTCGTTCCCGACTCTAGGGGGCGGTGCTCATTTCAAAGCCGAAGAGCCAGCGTTGTCCCAAAGACGTCTCCATGGTCATGTGGCCAGCATGACTAAACACCAAAGGCTCACGGAACACTGTTCCCGTCCCACCAAAGGTGGTCCCTATTTTTTCTACTTGCATTTTTTACGTGCTTTCGAACTGCTAGGTTGGCAGAAGCTGGGACAAGTGACGGGAGCTCACCCATTACATGGCACTAGGGATTCGAACCGCTGAACTGCCGACCTTTCAATCGACAAGCTCAGCGTCTTAGCCACTGAGCCACCGCGTCCCCATTATACAATTGTATATGTATCCAATACAATACAATACAATACAAAACAAATCAACAGCTTACTTACTCTTCAAACTTCTAAAGAGCTTCCTCAGTTTGAAATGTAACCAATCCATGATAACGCTTACCGATTTTGTAGCTTGCTCTGCAGATCCTCCAAAATTTCCGCAGACTGTTTATGGTAATCCAGTGCAGCTTCTACTAAGACTAACAGCTGGCTCACTTGCTCTATCTATAAAAAGGGAATCCAAAAAGAAAGTTTTTGTGAATGATTTTTCCAAGGAAGCTGAAGGAAACATGGACTCTAAAGGAACAGTAAGTTCTCATTCGCTGTGGCTTATTGATGCAAAATTGTCCAGAGAAAGAATGGGAGGAACTGTTCTGTCTGGAAGGGTATCACTGAGAAAAATGAATTGGACAAAATGGTTTCCAAGGAGTTTCCACCTTCACCCTTTTTCTTGGCGTTATTCTTACCTTTTATTTGGCCCCACCCCCAATCTATTGCTACCTCCTGAGTCCCAGCTGATGGCTAGAGGGGAAAAAACTGTTCAAACTCTTGCCCTGGGGCTTCAAAGGGCCGCCCTACAGCTGATCAGTGTTAAAAGAAAACAAATGTGTAGACCGGTGCCTGCAAAAATAAATGGATAGATCAGTGCCTGCAAAAATAAATGGGTAGACCAGTGCCTGCAAAAATACATGAGTAGATCAGTGCCTGCAAAAATACA
>WNWU01000103.1:668332-686634 GCA_012654045.1 Ptyas mucosa
GGTAGTGGGAATTTTGAGTAGTTCGGAGAACTGGTAGCAGAAATTTTGAGTAGTTTGGAGAACCGGTAGCGGAAATTTTGAGTAGTTCAGAGAACCGGTAGTGGGAATTTTGAGTAGTTTGGAGAACCGGTAGCGGAAATTTTGAGTAGTTTGGAGAACTGGTAGTGGGAATTTTGAGTAGTTTGGAGAACCGGTAGCAGAAATTTTGAGTAGTTTGGAGAACTGATAGCAGAAATTTTGAGTAGTTTGGAGAACCGGTAGTGGGAATTTTGAGTAGTTCGGAGAACCGGTAGTGGAAATTTTGAGTAGTTCGGAGAACCGGTAGTGGGAATTTTGAGTAGTTCGGAGAACTGGTAGCAGAAATTTTGAGTAGTTTGGAGAACCGGCAGCAGAAATTTTGAATAGTTTGAAGAACCAGTAGTGGAAATTTTGAATAATTTGAGAACCAGTAGTGGAAATTTTGAGCAGTTCGGAGAACCGGCAAATACGACCTCTGGCTGGTCCCAGAGTGGGGTGGGAATGGAGATTTTGCAGTATCCTTCCCCTGCCACGCCCACCAAGCCACCCCCACAGAACTGCTAATAAAAAAGTTTGGATTTCACCACTGAGCTTACATCATTTTCCAGTAAGTTGAACATGCTCCGCTCTGCCAACTCTTTCGACTCTTCAAACTTCTCAATGGCTTCTTTGACTTCCTCGTCTGGAACCTTCCCTAGACGCTTCCGTTTGTAATCATAATCTAGACGCCGGCCTTCTAATTTTTTTAGGTGGTGCTATTTTTTTTTAAAAAAAAAAGGAAAGAAGAGAACCAAGTGGTTAGACCGAACGAGAAGAAGTCCTTGTGTTTAGGGGCAGAAATACGATGGGGTTTGTTTTTTTTTATTCGTGGGGAGTGGCTAAAAAACATTGTAATAAAATAACCGCGTCTTTGAATGCTACGGCAATAAATTCTTAGATTCTAGATAGTTCGTTCATTGTGAAAAAAAATCTTCAGGGCATCTACATGAGAAGCAACATATTATTTGTCAAAATACGGTTTACTTTTATGTTCTGGATCCCATTAAATTTCTTTCTGAAATGTATTGGTTGGATCAAAGACGATGGACAATGCGAAGATCGTGTAATTAACCGTTTATTAATAACAGCGGAGCTAACTACCACAGCTATTACTCAAACTGCTTGGAACCCTGCCTGACAGCTCTTTTAAAAGCCAGCTGTCAGGCGGCTTAACCAATCAACGAACAGAACGTTACTTTAACCAATCAACAAACAGACTGTTACTTCCTACTTCAGCAGACTTAATACATTGCATTATCATTTATTTTTATTTTTTATTTTATTTCAAATTTATATACCGCCCTTCTCCCTGGGGGCTCAGGGCGGTGTACAGCCAAATAAAAACATACAATACAAACATTAAAAACAGTTAAAAGAATATATATCTGTTTGGCCCCAAATTTAAAATGACAAACCATTTTATAATTATTTTAAAAATTTGCTAAGCCAGCCCGGCTTCCTGAAAGAAAAAAGTTTTAAGGGCACGGCGGAAGGCATATTCTCTCTCTTGATTGTAGAGAGCCCATTCGTATTTAAGACTCCACCAATGTTGTTTATGCAGTGTGTTTGCCCATGTTTAACTGAATCATGGTTTACCGGTGTAGGTTTTTGTACCCGGTATCTGTTGGACAATGCTGGGCTTCAGAATTTAAGGACCATGGTCTAGACCAGGATCCTCCAACCTTGGCAACTTTAAGCCTGGCGGATTTCAACTCCCAGAATTCCCCAGCCAGCTTTGGACCAGTTCTGGAGTCTAGGGAAGGGCCGGACGAGGGCTCTGCGTCAGAGGCAGAGATGGGGCCAGGGCCATCGGGGAGTTATGCGCGGATTCCGGAGCCTCCAGAGTCGGGCAGCAGAGAGGCAGGGGAACAGGAGGAGCCTGTTCCTAGTGCGCGCATGCGCAGAGCTGCCAGAAGGCAAGAACAGTTAAAAGAAGGTTTTTGGGACTACTCGTGTGTTTTAATGACTCAGGAAGCTTAGGTCACAACAGCCAGCGAAAATGGGCTCCCGAGCTCCATTTTTGGCTGTATGTCCTCCTGCAACCCTCTGCCAGCAAAAACGAAGCTCAGGAGAGCCGCGGGTGGCCCTCCTGAGCTCCGTTTTCGCTGGCAGAGGCACCACGGTCTTTTGCTGTTTCCAAGGTGGCCCCGTGGACCAGATCTAAGTACCCAGTGGGCCAGATCCGGCCCCCAGGCCTTGAATTTGACACCCCTGGTCTAGTGGTTAAGCTACCAGACTAGAAAGCGAGAGGTAGCGAGTTCAAGTCCCACCTTAGCCGTGAAAGCCAGCTGGGTGACTCAGTCACTGTCTCACAATCCAACCCACCTCACAAGGTGTTTTTTGTTGTGGGGAAGATAGGAGGAGAAAGGTACGTTGGATACGTTCACCGCCTTGAGTTACTTGTAGAAATAATAAAGGCAGGATGGATAGAAATAAATAAAGCATAAGAAATAAATAAAGCATAAAGCTTAAGGCCGGGGTATTTACGGGACCGCCTTCTGCCACCAATTGCCTCCCACCGGCCAGTTTGCTCCCACAGAGAGGGCCTCCTCAGAGTGCCGTCGGCTAGACAATGTCGGCTGGCGACCCCCAGGGGGAGAGCCTTCTCTGTGGTGGCCCCTACTCTCTGGAATGATCTCCCCCCAGAGATACGAGTGATCCCAGACCTCCGGACTTTTCGCCGGGCCCTTAAAACTCATTTCTTCCAGTTAGCTGGGCTGGTCTGACCCCATGTCTTGGTTTTAAAGTTTTTGATACCGATTTTAAATTCGAATTGTTTTTAAATTATGGGCCAAATTTTATTTAAATTATTTTAAAACTTGTCTTAACTTTTGTATACAGTGTTTTTTAGTTGGCTGTTCACCGCCCTGAGTCCGCAAGGAGAAGGGCGGTATAAAAATTTAAACAAATAAATAAATAAAACAAATTATCTTGGCATGGCCCTCATTAAGCCAGAGGAAAAAAAAACCCTTTGTTTGGGAGCTGCACCTCCCCTGAAGATGGTAATTGCATTTTGTTAACCTGAGTTTAATCCAGGTTAATGGATTAATGCAAATCCAGGCATTAGGAAGTGAAAAAGAGAGCCTGAGAGAAACGCTAATATTATTCCAAGGATGCACCTTCTCATCCCTAGGCAAATATTCGAGGCAGAGATCAACTCACTCCAATCTCTTTTAAATCCTTTTCCTGCAGTAGCTGGAGAGGGTCAATAAAATTCTGCTTGATGGTGATATCCAGGGAGTCCTTCACTTCTGCCATCTGCTTCATACTTTCTCCCACATCGATCAGGGCAGTACCTTGTAAAGAAGAAACAACATTCGTGTATCTCATGGGGAAGAATTCAGTTGTTGTTGTTGTTTTAAAAAAGAAAAAAGATTCAGCATCTTCCAAACCGAAATTTAAAAGGCTTATTTTCAGCCTCTTTTTCTTTGAAAGGTGTAAACCTTCTACCTTTCTTATTTTCCAGACCATTTCACTGGTCACATAACTTTATTTTTTTTCTTTTTCCATCTAATTATTACTTATTTTCAAAACAAAACTCAAATGCTTTAGCCACCTAATCAGGACTCACTGGAGAAGAGCCTAATGTTGGGAAGGATGGAGGGCAAAAGAAGAAAGGGATGGCAGAGAACGAGATGGCTGGATGGAGTCACTGAAGCAGTCGGCGTGAGCTTAAATGGACTCCAGAGGATGGTAGAGGACAGGAAGGCCTGGAGGAACGTGGTCCATGGGGTTGTGAAGGGTAGGACACGACTTTGCAACTAACAACAACAATCTCTGTGATGTCCTCTGCTCAGGCAGGGACCTGCCCTTTCCTTAAAAATCCAGATTTATTAAGTGCCGCTTGCATGAACTACATAAACAATGGTGCGCAGCTGCGGAAGCTCACCAAAGGTGGAGTCATCTCTCAGTTCCCTCCCATACCGGAGCATACAGTCCCCAAGTAATCCTTCGGTCTGTGGGTATCCTGTGGCCTTCACTTGCCCTCGGATCTTGGAGACAGTGTTCAGCATTCCTAGCTTAGCTCTGTAGGCTTTCAAAAGAGAGAGATTAATATTGAAAAGCTTAAAGAGATACGGTGGGATTTCTATATTGTCTGGAGAACATTTCTGTTTGTTGACTTCACGGCTCCAGACTCGGAATGTTATTCTACGTATGCAGTCGCCATAGAAGCAAGTTGTCACGAGCTTCATTCAGACCCATGATGGATAACCAACAGGGATTAATGCAAGGGTGAAACACTCCCGGTTCAGACCGGATCGCCCAATCCGGTAGCGATGGCAGCGGGGGGGGGGTTCGGAAAACCGGTAGCAAAAATCCCTGCACCCCACCATGCCCAGCTGAGCTGCGCGATCATTAGAGGCTTTTTTTTTTACTTTTAAAAGCATGTTTTTTGGGGCTGAAAAAATGCTTTTAAAAGTTAAAAAAAAATGCCTCTGACGATCGCTCGGCTCAGCTGGGATCGTCAGAGCCTTTTAAAAGCACTATTTCTACTACCTCTTCTGCCGAAGAGGTTGTAAAAAAAATGCTTTTAAAAGGCTCTGACGATCCCAGCTGAGTTGCCTGATCGTCAGAGGCTTTTTTTTTCTTTTAAAAGCAAAAAAAAATGCTTTTAAAAGAAAACAAAAGCCTCTGACGTCACGCAACTCAGCTGGGATTGTCAGAGCCTTTTAAAAGCATATTTCTACCACCTTTTCGGCTGAAGAACCGGTAGTAACAAATTTTACATTTCACCACTGGATTAATGGCATCCACAGGAGAGGCAGTCCTCGACTTATGACCACAACCGAGCCCCAATATTTCTGTTGTTAAGTGAGAGGTTGGTTAAGTGAGGTTTGCTCTATTTTACGATCGTTCTTGCCTCCGTTGTTTATCACTGCAGTTGATAAGTTGGCAAACTGATTTTTAAGCGAATCTGGTTCCCCCATTTGATTTTGCTTGCTAGAGTCTTGTTGGAACCTGGCTGGGAAGACTGCAAATGATGATCACATGACTTGGGATACCACAACCATCACAAAATATGTGCCACTTGCCAAGTGCCTGTATTTTGACCATGTGACCATAGAAATGCTGCAACGGTCCTAAGTGTAAGGACTGATTGCAAGTCCCTTTTTTTCCCAGTGTTGTTGTAACTTTGATGGCCACTAAACGAATGATTGTAAACCGAGGACCACCTATAAATAGTAAGTAAAAATATAAATAAAATTGTTGCGACATAAAAACATCCGTAGAAGCTGTAAGGCACAGATCTGACGGATTTGTTCACAGAGATGTCAGTCCTTTGGAACATCTGGAACTCACTAAAACTATCTTGTTCTTACCTGGGTTAGGTTGGAGATACTCTGTAGCTTTGGATAAAAGCTCTGCCACTGCCTTGCTAGTGATGTCAATTTTCTGCAAGAGGAAAATGAAATATCTTTAGATGGGCTGTGCAAATCATTTTCAATTTGAGCCACTTTTTACTCCACGCCTCCAATTTTGATTCCTAAATTGGAAACGGGCAGATTTGATCATTTTGGAAGTGTTTTGAACTTGAAACATTTCCAAGGTTAAGGGGCCCTTGGTGCTCTCTGAGCTTGCTTGCTTTCTTGCAGATGTTTCATTACCCTAACTACGTAACATCATCATAGTCCTAGCACTGATGATGTTACCTAGTTGGGTAATGAAACGTCTGTAAGAAAACAAGCAAGCTCAGAGTGCACCAAGGACCCTTCATTTCAGCTCTGAGCTACAAATCTTCTCCTTTATTGATTTCGAAGGTTGTTGAAACAACCCGTTGGACATCGAGTCAAGATGCTGGACTCAAAAAGAATTCAATTTTGAACCATTGCTAATCTTTAACATTATATGACAGGGACTGTTTCTTTTGTACATCACACACAAATTTGTGCCAACCTGGTCTCTTCTAGACTTTTACCGAAAAGTAAAGGTTCCCCTCGCACATATGTGCTAGTCGTTCCTGACTCTAGGGGGCGGTGCTCATCTCTGTTTCAAAGCCGAAGAGCCAGCGCTGTCCGAAGACGTCTCTGTGGTCATGTGGCCGGCATGACTCAACGCCAAAGGTGCACAGAACGCTGTTCCCTTCCCACCAAAGGTGGTCCCCATTTTTCTACTTACATTTTTTACGTGCTTTCGAACTGCTAGGTTGACAGAAGCTGGGACAAGTCATGGGAGTTTGCCCTGTTACGCGGCACTAGGGATTCGAACTGCTGAACTGCCGACCCTTTGATTGACAAGCTCAGTGTCTTAGCCACTGAGCCACCACGTCCCTTAGACCTTTACCTAACTATGGGCCTATTTTAGAAAAAGGATGAAAAGGCCTCTTGAGTTATAATTAGAAATAATTACCTTGCAATTAGCAGCCAGTATCAGAGGCTTGCCTTACCTTCTCCATCTCTTGAAAGTCTTCATCAAGTTTTGTTCCTTCTGCTCCACTGATCTTCTCGCTGAAAAGCTGCAGGAGGAAAAGAATAATGATAAACAAATGGTATAGCACCAAACCAAAGTCTATGGAGATCCTCAGTCATCCAGGTCATGGCTGTCCCAAAGATGCTTTTTCCAACAGGCAACTGGACTTTCTGGTTTTTCTTTGAAGACATTTCGCTTCTCATCCAAGAAGCTTCATCAGGTTCTGATGGCAGGGGAATGGAAGGAGAGGTACTAACAGTCTATGGAGATTCTCAGTCATCCAGGTCATGGTTGTCCCAAAGGTGCTTTGTCAAGAGGCAACTTGGACTTCCTGGTTTTTTTCTTTGAAGGCATTTCGCTTCTCATCCAAGAAGCTTTTTCAGCTCTGGAAGCTTCTTGGATGAGAAGCGAAACGTCTTCAAAGGAAAAAAAAAAAACCAGGAAGTCCAGTTGCCTCTTGAAAAAGAACCTTTGGGATGACCCCAAGTAGCAATGGCAAGAGCCCTTAGACTTATATACCGCTTCACAGGGCTTTACAGCCCTCTCTAAGCGGTATACAGAGTCAGCCTCTTTCCCCCAACAACCTGGATCCTCATTTGACCCATCTGGGAAGGATGGAAAGGCTGAGTCAACCTTGAGCCTGATGAGATTCGATCTGCCAAATTGCAGGCAGCCGGCAGTCAGCAGAAGTAGCCTGCAGTACTGCATTCTAACCACTGGGCCACCACGTCTCTTGTGTGTGTGCATCTCCTCCATACATTCGGTGAAAATGTGTTTGGCTATTGCCCTGTTCAGCGTATCACGCGTGCATGCTCTTTATATCACAAAGGTTATTGCTTTGTCTGTAAAGGGAATGCCCATTTCGGATGCAGAACGAGACTTATCTCCCCTCCCCAGCTTATCTTTCTGGCCTGCCCTCTCCTCTTTTATCACTTCTGGGCCTCTACTTTACCAGCTCCACCTCCAAACCACACCAGGTTGTAGCAGATGTTTCCTCAAGTCATAGATCTTCAAGAGCTTCTGGCCCTTCGTCCCACCAACACCCCTCCTTTAAATGTCTTCTGCTCACAACTCAACTGGCACAGCAGTTAACTACGGGCAATTACAATGAATGCACAACAACGTGCGTTGACTACCAAAGGGACTACATTTGTGCAAGCCAGACCAAAGAAAAGCAATCCATTCCCTGTTCTTGAGACCACTTTATGTATTTATGTTTTTTATCTCTGCCTGTTCACCGCCCTGAGTCCCCTCGGGGAGAAGGGCGGTATATAAATCAAATAAACCATAAACCATAAACCACTATTATATCAGAGAGAGAAACATTCTCCTGGTTTTGTTTTGTTTTTAAATTTGATTTATATGCCGCCCTTCTCCGGAGACTAAGGGCGGCTTACAATGCGTTAAGCAATAGCCTTCATACTTTTGTATATTTATACAAAGTCAGCTTATTGCCCCCACAATCTGGGTCCTCATTTTACCTACCTTAGAAAGGATGGAAGGCTGAGTCAACCTTGAGCCTGGTGGGATTTGAACTTGCAGTAATTGCAGGCAGCTGATGTAAGTGGATGTTAATCACTGCCTTAGTCTATTGAGCCACCAGAGCTCAGTATGCCATGAATTTGAATGCCATGCTAAACCATGATTTGTTTCAACCAAATTTAATAAACCGGAACTGGTTGGGATTACACTACAAGCTAAGCTCCCTGCAGCCTCCCAGCTTTTACATTTTGGCCCTGCCAAAATTCAGCACTAAAACGATTCTCCTTTTCATTCAGACTTAAAAGACTTCTTGTTCCCATTCCTTTCCTTAAGTCTGCCAAACCCTGAAAGCGGACTTTATTTATTTTTTTTTAAATGATTTTGGTCTCATGTATATGTGTGCTTTTTCATGGGTTTGAGGACAAAGAAAAAGAGAATGAGCCTGTTTGAGGATTGATACAATATCCAACTCAATGCGGTTGTGTTGATGAACCCAAATGCAACAGAAAGAATTCTCTGCCATATACACCAGTGATGGCTAACCTTTTTTCCACCATGTGCCAAAAGTGGGGAGAGCATGAGGGGTTGTGAATTATGGATGTGTGCCCACATCCATAATTCAATGTGTCCCACCCTCCTGCACATGCGCACGTGACCCCCCCCCCCCCCACACACACACTTCCCCCTGCTTTTGGCACCCGATGGCACGGTGGCCGCAGTAGGCCCGTTTTTCCCCCTCCCCAGGCTCCAGAGGCTTTCTAGGAGCCTGGGGAGGGCAAAAACAGCCTTCCCCATCCTCCCGGATGCCTTCCAGAGACCGGAAACAGCTAGTTTCCCGACTTCCGGTGGGACCGGAAGGCCTGAAAATCAGTTGGCTGGTGTGCGCATGCACGCTGGAGCTGAGCTAGGGCAACACTCGCATGCCCACCAATATGGCTCCACGTGCCACCTGTGCCACCCGTGCCATAGGTTCACCATCACGGATATACACCCTCTTCCTTATGAAGCCAAAAATAATCTAGGGATGTCCCATACTAAGATGGCTATTTGGAGTGTGTACTGCCAGCGGTGACAGCACAAAAGGCCAGATCCATTTATATGGAAGCATTCGCGGTGGCTACCTGCACTCCGTAATTTGGTAAACAGAATTCTTAGAACTGTTGTTTCCTCAGTGCTGTCTCTCAAGCAGAGGTTAATGGGGGCCATTAATCTTGTTAAGTCAAGTCAACAATCACAAGCCCCAGGGAGCAGTTTACATCAAAGTTACCAGGTAACAGTCTTCTGTAAAGCACATTCTCACAGATACAATAAGAGCCTGGTTTTAAAGTGACATAATACTTGTGATGACAACCAGAAAGCCAATCTGGGACTTTGGGCCTCTGGAGACTTGCCCTTTGTCCAAATTAATGGACCATGCCAGTCATGTTGTCTGCATTCTATTCACTGTTTATTCCATTGTGTTCTCTATCTAATTATCGCGATGCATTCTGTTATCTGATTTTTGGAAACAGCCACTTTGGGGTTGTGGTTCATAAACCTGAAGACGATGAGCTGGCACAAAGTCAACGGAATGACTTTGGAGCCTGCCATTCTTTCTTAGCCCTAGGAAGGAGGGAGGAATGGCAAACCACTTACAAAATCTTGCCAAAAAGCTACAGGAAGTAATCCAAGCAGAATCAAACAATGGTGGGATTCAAAATGTTTTTACTATCGGTTCTATGGTCGTGGCTTGGTGGGTGTAGCTTGGTGGGCATGGCAGGGGAAGGTTACTGTAAAATCTCCATTCCCTCCTCACTCTAGGGGAAGGTCACTGCAAAATCCCCATTTCCTCCCAATCAGCTGGGACTCGGGAGGCAGAGAATAGATGGGGATGGAGCCAGCCAGAGGTGGTATTTACCAGTTCACCGAACTACTCAAAATTTCCACTACCGGTTCTCCAGAACTGGTCAGAACCTGCTGAATACCACCTCTGGAATCAAAGACACACGCACAGACATACACTGCAGATTTTACTCTGTTAGTTTTAGCGAACTACAAGGGTTGATGCTCCTTGATGCCCCCAAGGGTCTTGGGGGATGGTGGGGAAGACCTGTTTTTCTCTCTCATCTGGTTCCAGAACCTCTCTAAGAGTCTGGGGAGGACGAAAACAGCCCTCCCCAGCCCCCCCAGAGGTCCTCTGGAGGCCAAAAATGACCTGTTTGCCAACTTCTGGTGGGACCGGAAGTTGGCAAACGGGCCATTTATGGCCTCTGGAGGTCCTCCAGATGGGGTTGGGAAGGCCATTTTCACCCTCCCCAGACGCCTAGAGAGGCTCTGGAGCCAGATGAGAGAGAAAAACGGGCCTACTAGGCCATCACATGCCAGGAGCGGAGGGAGTGGGGGGGGGTTGCGCGTGCATGTACAGGGCGCATAGAATTATGGGTGTTGGCACATGTGCACGCGACCCTCCTCACCCCCTTCCGGGCATGCGATGGCAAAAAGGTTAGCCATCACTGGACTAGAGTGTCACAAAGAAAATCAATCCATGTGGTTGCTAGGAGTTGAAAACAACTGAATGACCCATAAATGAATCAATCAACCAACCAATCAATGTTACATAAGGCCATAATGACCAAAATGCAAGTGCTTGAATATAAGCCAATGGGACAATGACTACCTTGAGCCCAAATATTATAGGCAACTGAGTCTTGTAACTTTGTACTTGCCAATTTAACCCTGTCCCTCTGAGCTTCTGGAGCATGTAGCCAAGCTGTACGGCAAAAGACTTTTCCTTTTTTAAAAGAGCTTTTGTTGTGCTTGGGCAAATATTACTTCCTTGCTAAAAGAAAGGGGAGAAAATGTGGTCATAATCTTGAAGTTCATAGCAACTCTACCCACATCTGGCCACCTGATCCACAATGTTAGTCCTTGAACATTTAATTGTGTTTTTGGGGGGGGGAGGGATCTGTTCTTTGCAAACTTGCGAAGTGAATTTGGAGGAGGAGGAGGAGGAAGAGGAGGAAGAGGAGGAGGAGGAGGAGGAGGAGGAGGAGGAGGAGGAAGAAGAAGAAGAAGAAGGAGGAGGAGGAGGAGGAGGAGGAGGAGGAGGAGGAGGAGAAGAAGAAAAAGAAAGAAAGAAAGAAAGAAAGAAAGAAAGAAAGAAAGAAAGAAAGAAAGAAAGAAAGAAAGAAAGTCAGCCTGTGCAATTCTCCAGCCCCTGTAACAATGACATGGTGGGAAAATATTTTAACAAAAGCACCACAAGGTTGCAACATGAGGCTGTTGTTTGCTACAAGAGAGAAGCAACACAAAGCAACTCCCTTTGGACACAATGTAAGATTCACAGCAAACTTTTGTGGTAGCAACAAGAGAGCAACAATATAGCTTTTCAAAGGCTTTCTTTTCCTTTTTCTTTTCCTACTTCCCAAATCAAAAGCCTATTTTATTTTATTTTATTTTGGCTTCTGTTTGGGCTCAGGTATGACCTCACCACTTTCCTTTTTCTGATCTTGAGCTGGAGACAAAAGACAAATATAAAACTCAAGATTCCTAGTTTGGCCAAATCCCATCACTGTCACGTAAATAAAACACCTTCTTTACAAGCAGCTTCTAAAAAAAAGATGGCTTATGTTTTACTCTGTTTTCACAGCTTGGGCAACCGGGAAAAGAAACTTTGCACAAAAGGGGAGTAAAACCAAATGTATCTTCAAAACAAAAGTAGATTTGAGAAGATGGGTTGTGATCTGTAGATTTTACTCAGGTTTGTTAATTTCAAGATGACAGGCTAAATGTAAATGAGCACAAGTTTTGGGTGCACCAGGCTCTAAAGAAAACACTTATGAATTAATATTTGTGCGATGCAGTGGGGACATGCATGGAAAAACAGCTTATGAGGTTGCAATATTGGAGAGAAAGGCTACTGTAAAAGCTGAGGAGTTTCTCCATCAAACAGAAGCCCCATTCTAGACCAGCATCTGTCAACCTCGGAAACTTTAGGGTGGGTTTCAACTTCCAGAAATCCCTGTAAGCCAGGGTTGGTCAACCTTACCAACTCGGAAGATGTATGGACTTCAACTCCAAGAATTTCCCAGGCTGGGGGGAATTCTGGGAGTTGGAGTCCACACATTTTCAAGTTGGTAAGGTTGATCAATGCTGATCTAGACAACCACGTATAGAATAGAATAGAACAGAACAGAACAGAATTTTTTTATTGGCCAAGTGTGGACACACAAGGAATTTGTCTTTGGTGCATATGCTCTCAGTGTACATAAAAAGAAAAGATACATTTGTCAAGAATCATAAGGTACAACACTTAATGATAGTCATAGGGTACAAATAAGCAATCAAATCATACTAGGAACCAATCAATATAAATCATAAGGATACAAGCAGCAAAATTACAGTCATGCAGTCATAAGTGGAAGGAGATGGGTGGTGGGAACGATGAGAAGATTAATAGTAGTGCAGACTTAGTAAATAGTTTGACAGTGTTGAGGGAATTATTTGTTTAGCAGAGTGATGGCGTTCGGGAAAAAACTGCTCTTGTGTCTAGTTGTTCTGGTGTGCAGTGCTCTATAGCGTCGTTCTGAGGGTAGGAGTTGAAACAGTTTATGTCCAGGATTTGAGGTTTAGACAACCAGAAGCAAGATCCCATCTCCTTTGAGGAGGGGGATTTTTCTAGACTCAGCACCTGCAGGAGATGCTCAAACAGAGTTGGAGATTAACAGAGTTGGAAGGGACCTTGTAGTCATCTAGTCCAACCCCCGGCCAAGCAGACCCTACACATTCCAGATAAATGGTTGTCCAGTCTCTTTTAGAAAGCTTTTAGTGATGAAGCTCCCACAACTTCTGAAGGCCAGCTGTTCCATTGATTGATTGTTCTCACTGTCAGAAAATTCCTCCTTATTTCCAGGTTGAATCTCTCCTTGTTCAGTTTCCATCCATTATTCCTTGTCTGGCCTTCGGGTGCCTTGGAAAATAGCTTGACCCCTTCCTCTCTGTGGCAGCCCCTCAAATATTGGAAGGCTGCTATCACGTCTCCCCTGGTCCTTCTCTTCACTAGACTAGCCATGCCCAGTTCCTGCAACCGTTCCTCGTATGTTTTAGCCTCCAGTCCCCTAATTATCTTGGTTGCTCTTCTCTGCACCCTTTCTAGAGTCTCAACCTCTTTTTTATAGTGTGTGTTCAAGAAGTGTGTTCTGCCATCTCACGACTCACCATCCAAACCAATGCTCCAGAATCAACCAATAAACGTTTTGAGTCAATAAATGTTGTTTACAGGTCGCAAGGGTGTTTTGGGCATCCCTAATTCACAAAATAATTTCCATCAGGAATTTTGCCGCGACCTTGGGGCCTGACCCGAGTTCCTCCCATTTGGCCTTTCCTATCCAAGCTATGATCAGCCTGAACTTAATTGCAGGTTATCGTTTTTGCTTGTATCTGAACGCAGGGGTGGAGCAGAGCTGGCACCTCGAGCTGTTACCGCAGCTGTGAGCTCTCTGTGTAACCGAAGCCTCTGGTTGGGTAATAATATTCTGTGGCAGAGTTTCTTCCTCTAGTTTCTAAACGGCATGCCCTGACATCTTTGTGAGCCACTGAAGAATGACAAGCATGGAGCAATAAATAAAATAATGCAAGGTTCTCGCGAGTCTAAAATATCCACCTGCCACAAGGAATGACTACCTGCAGTCATAAACTGTTCTTCTTTCTCTGCAGTTTGTAGGATCCCAACTCTGCTCTCCGTGGTTAGGTGTTTTTGGAGGCCTCAATTCAAACAGCATAGAGCTGGAAGGGACCTTGGAGGTCTTCTAGTCCAACCCCCTGCTCAAGTAGGAGAACCTATACCATTTCAAACAAGTGTCTGTCTGATCTCTTCTTAGAAATTTTCAGCGATGAAGTGCCCACAAGTTCTGAAGGCAAACTGTTCTCTTGGTTAAGTGTCCTCACTGTCAGGAAATTTCTCCTTAGTTCTAGGTTGCTTCTCTCCTTGATTAGTTTCCACCCATTGCTTCTTGTCCTGCCCTCAGGTACTTTGGAGAATAGCTTGACTCCCTCTTCTTTGGGGCAGCCCCTCAAATATTGGAATTCTGTTATGTCACCCCTAGTCCTCCTTTTCTTTAGACTAGCCACACCCTAATGCTTAGGCAGGATACCCTACACCACTGCAGACTGTCCAATCTCTTCTTAAAAACGTCAGTGCTGGAGCATTCCCAGCTTCTGGAGGCAAGTTGTTCCACTGGTTAATTGTTCTGTCAGGTAATTTCTCTTTAGTTCTACGTTGCTCCTCTCCTTGATCAGTTTCCACCCATTGCTTCTTGTCCTGCCCTCAGGCACTTTGGAGAATAGGTTGACTCCCTCGTTTTTGTAGCAGCCCCTCAAATATTGGGAATTCTGTTACGTCACCCCTAGTCCTCCTTTTCTTTACACTAGCCACACCCAATTCCACCAACGGCTGTTCGTATACATTTATTATTTATTTATTTATTTATATCTATATACCGCCCTTCTCTGGAGACTCAGGGCGGCTTACAATACGTTAAGCAATAGCCTTCCTACTTTTTGTATATTTATACAAAGTCAGCTTATTGCCCCCACAAACCGGGTCCTCATTTTACCCACCTTAGAAAGGATGGAAGGCTGAGTCAACCTTGAGCCTTGGTGAGATTAGAACTCGCAGTAATTGCAGGCAGCTGGATGTTAAATGCTGCCTTACTAGGAGGCATTAGCCTGCTACGCCACTCAGGCTCAGGTATACATGCTCAGTCGTGATGCCAATTTTTTTGAGTGACAGGGAGCCGCAGCAGAGGTGTGAAAGAGCTACACGCAGCTCCAGAGCTGCAGGTTGCTGACCCCTGATATAGCTGATACAGCACTCAGGTCTTGCTTGAGCAGGCTTGGTAAGAAGCAAAATTCAACTATGGGGACAGTAGCAAGCAACCTTTTTGATAAGATGGAGCAGACGGACAAAGGGCCCTTTGAGTCAGGAGGGACTCGAGCATGATCCTTTGGCTTATTTCCCACCAGGCAGTGACATCGCACACCCTGCTGCAGTGTGTATCTATCACAAACCTTGTCTGCTGAAGCTGTCCCATTTCTAGGACATACACCGCATCATCAAATGTACCCTAAGACCTACCTCCCAGTTTGCCACTGGCTAACAGAGCCTGTAGTACAGTGGTTTAAAGCACCCTGTTATTAACATCTATTAACATCTGCTGCTTGCAATTACTGCAAGTTCGAATCCCACCAGGCTCAAGGTTGACTCAGCCTTCCATCCTTTCTAAGGTGGGTAAAATGAGGACCCAGATTGTGGGGGCAATAAGCTGACTTTGTATAAATATACAAAAGTATGAAGGCTATTGCTTAACGCATTGTAAGCCGCCCTGAGTCTCCGGAGAAGGGTGGCATATAAATCAAATAAAAATAAAAATAAATAAAATAAACATGCAAAACAACATCCCTTCCAAAGAGAGAATGTCTCACATTTCAAAGAGTTTCTCTTCAACAAATTAAGCCTGACTAGGTGGCTCAGTGGCTAAGGCACTGAGCTTGTCGATCAGAAAGGTCAGCAGTTCGGCGGTTCGAATCCCTAGTACAGGTTTCCTGCGTGAGCAGGGGGCTGGACTAGATGACCTCCAAGGTCCCTTCCAACTCTGTTACTGTTAAAATTAAACAAGCAAGATGCTATAGGTGGAAAACAACCCCTGGATACTTAAAAACAACCACTGAATACTGGACTGCCACCGTTCTCACTCCCCCCCATTCTTATTTTCTAAGCAGTGCCTGCTTGTTTTATTCTTCTTCTTCTCCAAGCGTGTGTATAGCAGCAATCGCAATAAATCAAAACAATAGCAAAACAACACATTTATAAAATGCTCTATGAAAAATCAAGTAAACCAGGAAGGTTTAATATATCCTGTCAACCCAGGCCTAGATTTTTTTTTAAATTCAATTGTAATGAGCTTATGAACAATTTGAGAAACTCTTGATTACTGCCAAGTGGATGCAAAGAAGACCTTTGAAAAATATTTGGGAACTCGCCTCAAGGCCTTTATAACTTTCTAACTCCACATTTGAGCGGGGGAACACCAACAGTTAAGGATGAAGAAGTCGTAAAAAGGAGCACTTGCAGTTTGGCAGCTCCCTAAATAAAATGGCATGAAATATTTGTAGCAAACCTCTATCTATAAACACAGCCTGGAATGTTAAAAATGCAATATGCTTCCCGGTCTAAAAATCTGATTACAGCTGGGGAAGAAAAAAAAAAATCCTCAGATGGAAACTCCCATGTACAGAAAAAGAGGTTTAATCTGCATTCAATGCACATCAGTACTTAACAATGTTGAATTAGGTTATGATCTATAGTAGTATTGGCGAACCTTTTCAATCCCGAGTGCCGAAACGGGAGCTTTCACATGCGCGTGGGGGAGAGCCAGAAACCGGAAGAGCAGCTCCCTGGCGTGCACATGCGGGAGCACTGGAAACCGGAAGAGCAGTTCCCCAGTGTGCATGCACATGCCGAGCTTCCAGTTTCCGGTGCGCGCATGTGGGCCAGTTACCTGGACTTCCGGTTTCTGGTGTGCACACACACATAAAAACCAGCTGGCTGGCACATATGTGCACGTCGGAACCCGGAAGAGCAACAGGCGACAGCTGGCATGCCCGGAGAGATAGCTCTGTGTGCCACTTCCACCACATGTGCCATAAATTTGCCGTCATGGATCTATAGTCAGAAGCAGCATATTCTCCTTGACTCAGAATGTTCTCTATGAACGGAAACCATAAGCAAAAAACTGAGAGCCATTTTTTGACCTTCAGAAATAATAAAAAAGGGCAAAATACCAAGGAAACATAAAACCAAAGAAAAACATTTTACGTAAAGATTGGGCTTGCAGGAAGTCTCTCTTTCCCCTCAGGGCGCAAAACGCATCTCACATGACAAGGCCGCTTGCCTTCAAGATGCTCTCTCTATCCAATCCAATTTCTGATGACACCGTGGCACGCAATTATGTTTCAATGTGTGCAAGCTCAATGCGAACACATAAAAAGATATTTTCACCAGTCTCGACCAGTCCGGGGAACGTGATGTTTCACGTAAATTGCATTTCGCTGCTCCCTAATTTAATTTCAAGATTCAAACCTCTTGCAGGGACAAAATGTTCCGGATTGTCTTGCACAAAGCCCGAATAAAACAGGCAACGTACTGTAAGGGGACCATTACACAATCAAGCCTAGAGAAGCCAATTCTCACCTTGCGGATTTCCACCAAAAGGTGACCTCATTTCTACACCTCAATCAGGTCATCCAAAAAGCCCCAAGTCCACTTCTGACTCTTCAACAACAACAACAACAAAGCCTAGAGAGAAAGAGAGAGACAAGGATCCCAAAATTTGGATCTCTGCAGGCTTCAACTGCACATCCTGATTTACAAATTAGGGTAACGTGCGAACCGGGCCAGCATCGATTTCTTGTTTATAATATTTTAGAAATAAATGACATTTGTTTCTCAGCTCATCTGAGCTAATTTCTTGTATGAGCCTTTGACCCAGGGGTGAAATGCTCCCGGTTTGGACCGGATCGACTGATCCGGTAGCGATGGTGGTGGATGGTTCGGAGAGCCTGTAGTACAGTGGTTTAAAGCACCCTGTTATTAACATCTATTAACATCTGCTGCTTGCAATTACTGCAAGTTCGAATCCCACCAGGCTCAAGGTTGACTCAGCCTTCCATCCTTTCTAAGGTGGGTAAAATGAGGACCCGGTTTGTTGGGGCAATAAACTGACTTTGTATAAAATATACAAAAAGTATGAAGGCTATTGCTTAACGCACTGTAAGCCGCCCTGAATCTCCGGAGAAGGGCGGCATATAAATCAAATAAAAATAAATAAAAAATAAAAATAAATAAAACCGGTAGCAAGAATCCCTGCCCCCCCCCCCCCCCGCCCATGCCTACTCAATTGCCCGGTCGCCCGCTTGCCGCTTCATTTAAAAAATGCTTTTAAAAAGTAAAAAAAAAAAGGCTGACGATCCCAGCTGAGCCACGCGATCGTCAGAGCCTTTTTTTTTTTTTCTAATCAAGGAGAGAAGCAACTTAGAACTAAGGAGAAATTTCCTGACAGTTAGAACAACTAACTAGTGGAACAACTTGCCACTGTGAATGCAAGTTGTGAATGCTCCAACACTGGAAGTTTTTAAGAAGATGTTGGATTACCATTTGAGTGAAGTGGTGTAGGGTTTCCTGCCCGAGCAGGGGGTTGGGCTAGAAGACCTCCAAGGTCCCTTCCAACTCAACTCTACTCTACTCTACTGTTCTAGTTTAGTCTAGTCCTGTCCTAGTCCTAGTCCTAGTCCTAGTCCTAGTCCTAGTCCTAGTCCTA
>WNWU01000103.1:688829-715818 GCA_012654045.1 Ptyas mucosa
GGAAGGAAGGAAGGAAGGAAGGAAGGAAGGAAGGAAGGAAGGAAGGAAGGTAGGAAGGAAGGAAGGAAGGAAATAAGTCACTTTTTTCAGGGCTGTTCTGACTTCAAATGGTCACTAAATGAACTATTGTAAATCAAGGACTACCTTCATTAGGACTATCCAAAGTTTTAGATTCAATTTTGAAATAGGTTTTAGAACATGGGGAATGCAAACCTAACACATCTGCTTCCGAGGTCCCATGATTCTGGAAAGAAGTGACTGTTTCAGTGAGTTGCAGATGTTTCATTTCTTTATTTATTAAATTTATACAAATTTATCTCGCTGTCACAGAGAGATGTCATGCTCATTCTCCCTCATATTCCAAGCACCCCTTCTGAGTGGAATTTGAGTCACCAAACAGATCTAGAAATGATTAACGCTAATGCCTGTATCAGAACGTATCTAATTATTTTTTTTCCCAAAGAACATTTACAATGAACAAATAGTTACTGTAATAACTGAGTTTGAAAAAAAACCTCAGGCTCAAAAAAGCAATGAAAAGACTCAGAAAAGCAATGCAAGGAAGACAAGGGAGAATATTGTCCGTATGGCCACTTAATGTATACAAATGCAAGGCTGGATGCAAGATTAGACAATAGGGCCGTTGGAATGAAAATTGGAAGTTGAATCCCTTAACAATTTGAGATACGCAGATGGTGGCATTTTGTTGTCTGAAAATAAAGAGGACTAAGAAAAGCCTGTGATGAAAGTTTTTTTTTTAAAAAAACTAGATTAATGATACACATTAAGTAGACCAAAGTAGCATCAACCATAAATGAAATGAACTCTGGGTTGACCATAAAGACAAGAAGATGACATATAATTGAGCTCAAGAACAGTTAAAGATAGTGTTCTGTACTCAAGGAATAAAGACATGATTAAATTTATGGAGGATAGCAATGAAAACCTGAGACGACATTCAAAGAAGTAAGCCAAGGAAGAAAGTGATAGTGTCCAATGTTTAAAATTAAAACTTTGAGAGAAAAAGAGGAAAGACAGATCTGGGATTTGGAGGTGGTTACTAATAGTATCACGGACTGCAAGAAGAACCAACAAGTTAATCCTAGTAGGACCAAAAATAAAAATGGTCCATTTTCCTAACTTGAAAGACCAGGTCAGGAATAGCCTCATCACAGTCTGCAAATCTAGCTATGCGGTCAGGAAAAGCACTTGATGGCACATAATAAATCAATCAGTAAAATGCCCTTAAGACAATCATCAGCAACAGATATTTATTTATTTATTGGTTCGATTTATATGCCGCCCTTCTCTGGAGACTCAGGGCGGCTTACAATGCATTAAGCAATAGCCTTCATACTTTTGTATATACCTGCTTAGTAGGGCTTTCGGGCCCCCTAAGCGGTGTTCTTTTTTATACAAAGTCAGCTTATTGCCCCCACAATCCGGGTCCTCATTTTACCTACCTCGAAAGGATGGAAGGCTGAGTCAACCTTGAGCCTGGTGAGATTTGAACTTGCAATAATGCAGGCAGCTGGCAGCTGGCAGCTAAGTGCTACTTTACCAGCACTTTAGTCCGCTGAGCCACCAAGGCTCCTATTTCACAGGCCTTGAGCATATAATAAAAATTATGAACAACTAGGAAAAAAGTGTCAACAAAAGTGCATATAGTCAAGGCTATGGTTTTCCCAGTTGCAATGGATGGCTGTGAAAGTTGGACCATAAGGAAGGCTGAGCGCCAAAGCATTGAGGCCTTTGAACTCTGGTGCTGGAAAAGACTCCTGCGAGTCCCTTGGACTGCAAGGTGATCCAACCAGTTGGTTCTAGAGAAGATCAACCCTGACTGTCCTTTAGAAAGCCAGATCCTGAAGATGAAACTCAAATACTTTGGCCACCTAATGAGAAGGAAGGACTCCCTGGAGAAGAGCCTAATGCTGGGAAAGATTGAGGGCAAAAGAAGAAGGGGACGACAGAGAATGAGGTGGATGGATGGAGTCACTGAAGCAGTCGGCATGAGCTTAAATGGACTCTGGGGGATGGTGGAGGACAGAAAGGCCTGGAGGAACATTGTCCATAGGGTCGCGATGGGTCGGACACAACTTTGCAACTAACAACAACAGAAAAAAAGTCATGCTTGACAAGATTAAAGGAAGCAAAAGATGAAAAAAGGCAAAGGATAAGCTGAATGGAAGGTATCAAGAGGACTGGAAGGGATAGGCAGGGATAGATTAAGAGTTAAAGTTGAGGGCATTTATTCATATATGTAGTCATCAGGCCTGTGTCTGTCTCAATGCACTTTAACTGACTAGTCTGATATGCAAATACAGGTCCTTTTATTTTACAACACAAGTCTTTCCTCACCTAAGCATCAGATGAAGATTATTAGGCCATCCCATACCTGTTAGCATCTTAAAGAGTGGAGGAAAACACTTCCTTTAGATGCCAGAGATAACTGTTGTCAGTTCTGCTTAAGAAGAAATATTACCAGTTTGCAAACCTTTACCAAGTACTGTAGTTGTGTTGGTTGAGAAACATTGTGCTCTACAGGTTAGTGTCTCAGGCCAAGAAGAATAAGGCTCTTCAAGATTCTGACTTTGAACCAATTATTATTTGTCAGCCTGTTGTTGTTAGTTGCAAAGACGTGTCCGACCCATTGCAACCCCATGGACAACATTCCTCCAGGCCTTCCTGTCCTCTACCATCCCCCGGAGTCTATTTAAGCTCACGCCGATTGCTTCGGTGACTCCATCCAGCCACCTCATTCTCTGCCGTCCCCTTCTTCTTCTGCCCTCAATCTTTCCCAGCATTAGGCTCTTCTCCAGGGAGTCCTTCCTTCTCATTAGGAGGCCAAAGTGGTTCAGTTTCATCTTCAGGATCTGGCCTTCTAAAGAGGAGTCAGGGTTGATCTCCTCTAGGACTGGTTGTTTTAAGAATAACAGGATGGGGGGGTGGGGAACTTATCTCACTAAAAACTCCATATGACCAAGGTTGAGGTATGCATAATCAATATCAAAAAATCAGACAGAAACCCAAGTTTGAATGGCAGGTTTCTCCTTGCCGAGGTTTAATTGTAGTAGCTTTCCCCCCCCTGCAGAGATGGAGGGAGGGGGGGGCAATTAAATTAGCTGCTCCCCAGAGGTACAGACTTCAACTCCCAGAATTCCCAGTCAGCCATACTGGCTGGGGAATTCCGAGAGTTGAAGTCCACATAGCTTCAAGTTGCAAAGAAGAAAGTGTCCCTTGCTGTAAAAGAAAAAAAAGCCCATCCAAAAAACGCAACACTTTGATGTTAATGCAAATGGACCTAGCTCCCACCAAGGGGCAACAGGGATCTAAAAACCAATGGAGAAGAGAAATCATCTATCCAGCTCCAGATAAGAATATGATGAAGCAACACCTTGCTAAGGATTTTAAAGCAACAGAAGCTGCTGCCTTCTGCAGCCACTCATCACTCAGCCAGCCAACTCCATCACCTTCAAAGCAACCAGGCTCAGCATCTCAAGTGAGAGAAGAGAAGTGAATTCCCAGAGGGGCTTGCTGAAAAAGTAAACACCCTGGAGAGGAATTGGCTGCTATCCCCAGGCAACCAGCACCGCCCCAAAGGCTGCTTGGGAATTCCTTTGGCCTCTAGCACCCCTTCACAAATGCTACCTTTTCCAGAATATTTGAGAAATGCAAGGCCAGGCACAATGGGTACCGGAATTTGTTGCAGCACTGAGTAAGTCAGGCTGCCAACTCAACGTTGCTCTGCGTTATGGAGAGAATTACTGGAGAATGTCAAACTTTTAACCCGGGGTGTCTCCCAAGAGGATAGAGTAAGTTAATATATAGACGTAGATCTACATTTGTTTATTTATTAGATGTATTTGCCACCCTACTCTAAATAATCCACTCAAGAGGAAAACTTGGCAGGAAAATCCAAGTCATCAACCTTTCTTCAGATAAGGCTACAGCCTCCACTTCTCCATGCATCCCTTCGCCTCCAAGGATCGCTTTCGCACAACCAGCTAGGCCACAGCTTGTTTAACCGTGGTCTGCAGAGCAAACCCGCTGGAGCACATCCCAAGTGGTATTATGGTGCAGAAACAGTCCTGGCTGGGTTTACACAGCCAAATGTCTCAGTGGTAAACTCTACAGGGGTTTAGCGCGCCATGCGAACCCAGTTACGGGGCGCCCGTGCCCTCATTCTCAGGTCTGCCAGGCGGATCGCAGTGTTTAACCCCATCAGATTTCATAAAGGAGAATATTTGTAGCTCAGGGTTGACACGAGGGGTCTTTGGTGCTCTCTGAGCTTGCCTATTTTCTTGCAATGCTAGTAGCACTGACGATGTTACCCAGATTGGGTAAATGTCTAGTATGGAGATTCTCTGTCATCCAGGTCATGGTTGTCCCAGAGGTGCTTTTTTTTCAGGAGGCAACTTGACCTTGCTTGTTTTTTTTCTTTTGAAGACGTTTTGCTTCTCACCCACGAAGCTTCTTCAGTTCTGACTGGATGGGAATGGAAGGACTTATAACTCCTTGCAGGCAGCTGGTTGTTGGCATTCTTTTTAGAGTGGTTGAGGCCACTTGGAGGTTTATCTGTGTCCTCCGGGTCACTTGAATAGTGCAAAGGTGTGAGGAGCCTTCTTGGATCTTTTCTCTCTCTAGAAAGGATGCCAACGACCAAGCTGTCTGCAAGGAGCATATAAGTCCTTCCGTTCCCAACCACCATCCAGTCAGAGCTGAAGAAGCTTCTTGGATGAGAAGGGAAACGTCTTCAAAGGAAAACCAGAAAGTCCCATTGCAGCATCATGGGGGGGAATGACCAGCTTGGGTTAACGAAACGCCTGCAACAAAACAGGCAAGTTCAGAGAGCAAAAAGGAAACACATTCACGCACAAACACATACACATCATTAGATTTCCTCCGCGCCAGCTCTGCCTTACCTGGCTAGCTTTATGGAACTGCTTCTTCAAGCCCGCCACCGACATGCTCCCACCTCGGGACGTAGCAGCAACAACAGCAGCAGAGGCGGCTTAAGTCCCAAGTCTCCGGTCCGCCCCCCCCCCCCCCCCCCCCCCAACCCCCGGGCCCCCCCCCCCCCCCCCCCCCCCCCCCCCCCCCACTTCCCCAAAAGAGCAGGGCCGCTCCCGGGCCGAGCTACGTCCCAGCCACCGGTTCGCGAAAGGGATCCCCTCGCTCGGCGTCGCCCGGCAGCACTCTGTGCGGGGCCAGCTGGTTGCAAACATCGCGTTCCGAACCCGCTCCGAACCTGCCAGCTCATTGGCCCGCCGCGACCGCTATGCAAATGCCAGGGAGGGCATCTCGCCCGCCTATTGGCCCATCGGCGCAAAGCTATGCAAAAATAAAAAATAAAAGCGCTCCGGGACGCCCACGTTCTGTTATCGCTTGGAGACGGCGCGCGGAGAGAGAGAGAGAGAGCAGAGAAGCTGCACGTCGGAAAACTCGCGAACGTGTGAATGGGTGCACGCTTTACCTCCGCGTGCAAGAGCGCGGGCGGCGTTCCCATAATAGCCTCTCCCAGGGACTTTGCGCCGGTGGCAAGAAACATATTTGACGGAGAAAGTGGGGGGAAGATCGTGGAGCTAAGCTAACAATGGTTAGGAACAGTTTTAGCAAACAGCTAAGCCATCAACGCTTCGGGTTCAATTCGGCTGGTTCAATGCCCGTGCCAAAGGGGAACGGACTGACACCTGATCCGTTTTGCATCTAAATCGCAGTTTATTTAAACTATAGTTTCTTGAACAATTCCCACCACGCGTTTATCCGTTAATGGATTCTATGTTCTGTAGTTTCTTTTCATGATGGCCTAGAATGAATCCTAACCATGCATTGTCTCCCGCTCAGAAATAGATTGAATTCTGCACGCCTTACCTGTTATCTCTTGGCTACTTTGGATTGTGCATACTAGCTAACATCTGGATTAAAATCTTAAAAGCTTGAACTGTCTATGGAGATTGTCAGTCATCCAGGTTCATGGTTGTCCCAAAGGTGATTTTTCGAGAAGCAACTGGATTTTCGGGTTTTTCTTTGAAGACGTTTTGGATGTCTTCTGCTGCTTCTTCAGCTTCTTGGATGAGAAACGAAGAAACGTCTTCAAAGAAAAAGTCCAAATTACCTCTTGAAAAAGCACCTTTGGGATTGTTGCTTGAACTGTGAGGATTTCTCCTGCTTTGAATCCTTCCGTTGAATTAGTTCTAATCTGCAGTGCTCATCTCCATTTCAGGCAGCCCCATTAAATTACTTAAACCTTAAGGCTTTTCAATAAAAAGCAGTAAGCCGCAGTAGATATGACTTTTGGGTAATAAGCATCCAGGGATGAGATGTAAATTCGTGTAACAGCTTAAAAAACAAACGGCCGTTTATTTTTTTTTTTGCCAGCAGAGTTTAAACAGAGAGGGAAATAACCTCTCTATCACAATTTCTGCAGCCAAGTCTGTATCAGTGGTGGGTTCCTCCTGGTTCGGCCCGGTTCGGCCGAGCCGGTAGCGGTGACGATATGACGTCACCGAACCGATTCTCTTTGTTCGGGAGCTGCCCGCCCCCGCATTATTCTTACCTTTTATTTGGCCCCGCCCCCAATCTATTCGCTGCCTCCCGAGTCCCAGCTGATCGGCTGGAAGGAAAAAACCCTGTTTAAACTCTTGCCGCGGGGCTTCGAAGGGCCGCCCTACAGCTGATCAGTGTTAAAAGGCAGTGTGGTGGTAGACCAGTGTGCTCGAAAAACAAATGGGTAGACCGGTACAGCTCTGCAAGCAATTAAAAGCCTGGTAGACCAGTACTTCTGCTAAATCCTAAAGAATTGTCACATGACCATCAAGCCACATCCACAAAATAAGCCACGCCCACAGAACTGGTAGTAAAAAATTTTAGAACCCACCTCTGGTTTGTATGTATGCCTCTAGGTCAGGAGAAGGCTACCGTAAATTAAACAAACATGTTCTTGAAGTATGCATGAGTTTTCAACTGCAAAACCCGCTCGAGTGAATGCTCCCACCATGTGCATTGGGGCTGCAGAAATCTATGCCAAAGTCTTCTTTGCAAGGAAGTGATGCTGATAGAAATACGACCTTTGCAGCATCCCCGTGAAAAGAATTCCCATGGTTGGCAGCCGGTTCAGATTTATGACCGTTGCTGTATCCCGAGATCAAGGGATCCCCTTTTGCGACCTTCTCACAAGCCAAGTCAATGGGGAAGCCTGATTCGCTTAACAACCGTGGCAAGAAAGAAATGGGACAAAATTCACTTAACAGATGTTTCGCTTAACGACAGAAATTTTGGGCTCAGTTGCGGTTGTACGTTGAGGACTACCTGTGTCTTCCTCGGACCAATAACAATTTAGAGAATAAAGGGTGTTTTTTTTTTTTAGTTTCCGAGATCGGTTGTGCATTTGCTAACTATAGCTGAAAATTCAAGCGGAAACAGGGAGAAAGTAAATACTGCCATTGTTTGAGTTGTGTTTGCACCAGTCCCTGTTTTGAATGAGTTATGGAAGAAACAGTGTAGGATACAGACATTAAGATCTATTGTATTTCATCATGATCATATGACGACTGTGATCCTGATTTATCACTTATATCTTTTATGTACAGTGAGAGCTTATGCACCGAAGACAAATTCCTTCTGTGTCCAATCACACTTGGCCAATAAAGATTTCTCTATTCTATTCTATTCTATTCTATTCCATTCCATTCCATTCCATTCCATTCCATTCCATTCCATTCCATTCCATTCCATTCCATGTGCCTATAATTCTCTACTCTCACCTGCTTATCAAACATAAGGTTTTATTAAGGGAGTGATTCCTTTAATTGGATTCAGACACACGGCAACACAAAAGCTATTGACTTTGGTTTATGCGATAAAATGGCTGGGATCACATGACCTTCAGCACATCCCAACAAGTGCATTAAAACCTGAATACAATGCTTGTCTGAATGGTGGAATTTGCCGACATACTTGAGAGTATATGTAATTTGTTGTGTGGGTGGAGGCATACGTTTCTCAGTGGCTGACCGCATTGGTAAGTGATTTATTTAAGGAATTAAAGAATGTGTTTCAAAGTGTTTCAACTATATGGCCTAAATGGAACAATTATTGTATTGAGCTCAAATATTATTGAGAACTAGATCTTATAAATTTATATTTGCCAATTTATGCATGTCTGCACAGAAATAAATTCCATTCAGCTCTTGCAGCATGCAGCCGAAATCCATAAGGAAAGCTGGCCCTTTTCCCTTTTCCCTGAGTCCTTCGGGAGTAGGGCGGTATATAAATTTAATAAATAAAATAAAAAAATAAATAAATAACAGAGTTTTAACAGAGTTTAACAGAGGGTATTGTGGTCATTGAAAGACTTCAAAGATCAAGTTAAGGTTAGATCATCCTGGAGAAAGTCTATGTGGTCAGCTAAGAGTTGATTTGATGGCACATATCAAGCAATCGACCATGTAAAATGTTTAGTCCTCTGTTTTTATCTGCAATGGTTATTTCTAGGAGTAGTAATTTCAGTCTCAATCATCAATCCAGCATGGTTTTTTGTTTTTGCAATCATCTTTGTCAATGTTAGTAAGTATTCAGGTCTCTCGTTTGACTAAGAAGGGCCGAGATGCTACTTGCTTCCAGAGAAACTTGGAAGGGACTGAATGGCATAAACCTTGCATCTGGGAACCATCAGATAAATCTGTTGATGAGGCAACAGGAAAGGTATGATGACTCATAGATGTTAAATATGGAGCCGAGCCACAGAAGCGTTTGGTTAACAGAGGTCCATAAAAAGAATTTTTAAAGAAGCAAACATTGAGGCAGAATAGGATTATCAACTAAAATTAAAGAGATATCAGTGAGCTAACTTTCTTTAAATATGCCCATAATGAATCTTTGGTGTTTATGCACAAATTCATCCAGCTTCTGAACAAGACACACTGCTTAAAAGAAAGTGATAAGGTGGCAAGGTTCAGCAAAACCAAGAGTGAAATAGAAATTGAGGGAAATACTTGGAAAATCTGAAAGGAGAGGTTATTGGGCATGGGCATGGCCAGCGTGTGACGCAGCTGGGAGTTTGGCTGCCCTGGGCTACGTGGTTCTCATATGTCCCTTTAAGCCATGACTTATTAAGGAAGTGATGGTTGGGTTTGCAAAACTCCCTCTGATTTAGCGCGTTGTAAAGACCCTTGCCATATTTCAGTTCTTGAATATCTTTGGTTTCTACCATGTACTTCTCAGTCCTAGCCCGGTATTTCAACTGCTACACCAAACTAAGTTCATGCCACAAAAACACAATTGATTTGTTTATGGCTTAGCATATGGTGTGACCCAACCATACAGCCAGTTTCATCTAGTGCAGTGATGGCTAACCTTTTTGCCATCGCGTGCCAAAAGCGGGGGTCGTGCGGGGGGGGTTTGCGGGTGCGTGTGCCCACATCCATAATTCAATGCACCCCGCCCTTCCGCGCATGCTCACGTGACCCCCCCCAAACTTCCCCCTGCTTTTGGCACGCAATGGCACGGTGGGCCCAGTAGGCCCATTTTCCCCCCTCCCCAGCCTCGAGAGGCTTTCTAGGAGCCTGGGGAGGGCAAAAACAGCCTTCCCCATCCCCACCGGAGGCCAGAAACAGCCAGTTTCCCGACTTCCGGTGGGACCGGAAGACCTGAAAATCAGTTGGCTGGTGCGCACATGCGCTCTGGAGCTGAGCTAGGGCAACACTCGCGTGCCCACCAATATGGCTCCACCGGTGCCATAGGTTCGCCATCACGGATCTGGTGGTTTAGGCACCAGGCTAGAAACTGGAGACTGTGAGTTCTAGTCCCACTTTAGAAGCGAAAGCCAGTTGGATGGCTTTGAGCCAAACTCTCTTAGCACAACAAGTCTCACGAAATTGTTGTTGTGGGGAAGATAGGAGGAGGATGAAATTTTAGGTTCAGACACCAGTTAAGACACCATGTGTTTTGACACCATTTGTCAAAATAAAGGCAGGAAACAAAGACAAAAACAAAGAAAAAATATAGTTTGTAATTCATTGTTTATAGCATATTATAATGTGGGAATCAGATTATGTCTTAGTGTGATATGTGCCTTTAGCTGCATTAAATACATCATGGTCCTAAGTCAGTTTTCTAGATAAGACATATTCAGAATCTTTTTAAAAAAATATGCATTGGATTGCAAGCTTCACCCTTTCTTTACACTATTTTATTCTTTTCTTTTACTTGTGATTCTGGTTGTGGACTCCAGGTGGCAGTGACTTTCTATCGTTATAACTTTAGAGACAGATTCTCCACTTTTTGGATCCTCAACGGGATATTGAATAAAACGCTAGTTCTATGTGGCACACCAAAAATTATTAATCCTACATACGCATTTTTAAATGTGTCAGACACGGTTTCAGGGGGTGTTATACAATTTTATTAAGTTATACACTTAGAATTTCATGAATAAGACAAAAACCTCATGGCACACGAAACACAAGCACTCTGATTGAAAACCACTGCTTTAAAGGTAAATACAGTAAATACTTTTTACTGTACTTGAAGGAGACTCGGGGTTGGGCTAGATGACTTTGTAACTCTGTTACTGTTTGTAACTCTGTTACTGTTAACAGACAGCTGCTCCTCACTGAATCTTATGCCTTTTCATACCAAGTGTTAGTCAAAAAAGGTCTTATCAGATTCTTGATTTCGTGCCCCAGTAGACTAGCGTGGTTTTTCCTCCTACAGTGTCTACAACAAGCATAAAAGTCACTGTGGTTTTAAAAAAAAATAATAATCATCCAGCTTCAGAAGTGTAGGATTGAGAATTAAGCAGAATATTGTTACATACTCATTACCGTCATTCATTCCTTTGTTGTTTTTAAAGAACGGGACACACCTTAAAAGTTGCTCAAGGGAGAAGCAGTTGCAACCTTGAGCCATCTTTAAGCAGTTGTATGTTGTGAGTTATCTTGCTCATCGATCAAAATAAACATGATCATCCTGAAACAACTGTATAGCTGGGTTCACACATCGCAACTAAATTTTAAGCTGATCAGCTTGCTTTGATATGTCAGCCCAGCCGACTCGTTTTTTATAAACTGTGGTTAATAAGCACCATAAGGCTTAGCATAATGGGTTACCCCAATCTCTTTCAGTAATTGTTCTGGCATGATTTAAAGAGGGATGTTTGCAAGATAACTTAAGTTTAAGGTGTCATTGTCTTTTACGTAACCTGGATTTGAGATTTGCTATTTAATCCTGCTGTCCTTATCATTAAAAATTCAGAGCCAATACAGTACCAAACAATTTTAAAAATAATAAGCCACAACTGGCTACATTCTCATTACATAAAAGGTAAAGGTTCCCCTCGCACATATGTACTAGTCATTCCCGACTCTAGGGGGCGGTGCTCATCTCCGTTTCAAAACCGAAGAGCCAGCGCTGTCCGAAGACGTCTCCGCGGTCATGTGGCCGGCATGACTAAACGCCAAAGGCACACGGAACGCTGTTACCTTCCCACCAAAGGTGGTCCCTATTTTTCTACTTGCATTTTTTACATGCTTTCGAACTGCTAGGTTGGCAGAAGCTGGGACAAGTCACGGGAGCTCACCCCATTACACGGCACTAGGGATTCGAACCGCTGAACTGCTGACCTTTCGATCGACAAGCTCAGCGTCTTAGCCACTGAGCCATCACACACTGCACACAAACTGCAGTGGTTGAGTTGAAGTCATCCAAAACCCTAAGCTAAGAAGTAGCTAATCACATAATTGTTGAGCACCGATGTATGAACCTAAAATAAATTGTACTGAATACCAATTGTATAAACTTGCAACATTGATTAAAATGCAGAATGTAGGGCAATACACGAGGGCAGGCCTAGCATAAAAACTGAGCCAGCTGAAAGTTAAATTCAGGTTGAGTGATTTTTAGGAGCATATTTATAGAGATTAGGAACAACGCTGAACAGCCAGAAATGCAGATTTCACTCCTTCATTGAAGTCATGTTGAACATTTCATGAAACATGACTCAGATCCATAAATCAAATGCCAGCTAACTTTGAGGGCAAAAAACTTTGTTAGCCAACAAACTGATGTTTGTTCTGAGCCCATTATGAAGACGAGATGAGCAGTTTGTGATCATTTGACAGCTTCTTGCAAGCGTTCTGAAAAATAGGCACCAATGGGTCCTTTCAAGGTATTTTCCTTTTAATTTTCTTTTCTTTCTTCCAAGAGACTTGGGACATTTTCTGCCTTGTTTAAGCAAGGCCAAATGTGATTTCAGTGTCCGCAAGGAGCTTTAACCATTGGTTGAAAGGGCATTTGGAACACAATGTTTTGGGGATACAATGGAAAACACAACATAAGAAATTTTGTATGTATTACCTCCAGCATGCCAAACCATCTATAACTACCTATTTACATTCCACATCACAAATGAAGTATCTGGAAAGACTTCCCATATGTGGTATCTTTTCAAAGATTGGCCATCCAACTAATGTTTATTCATCCAACACTATCCACCAGGAAAAAATTGCCAATGAATTCCGTAGAACTAAGGAGAAATTTCCTGACAGTTAGAACAATTAATCAGTGGAACAACTTGCCTCCGGAAGTTGTGAATGCTCCAACACTGGAAGTTTTTAAGAAGAGATTGAACAACCATTTGTCTGAAGTGCTGTAGGGTTTCCTGCCTGGGCAGGGGGTTGGACTAGAAGACCTCCAAGGTCCCTTCCAACTCTGTTATTCTATTCTATTTGTTTTAGTTGGATTCAGGCAGGATTTATGTATTTAGTCAATGACCAGCAATATTAAATAGTGATAAAAGAGACAAAAGACAGGAAATACAATCAGGGATCAAGAAAAAGAAGTGCAATTATATGTTGTCAATTATAAAATAGATGAAATAGGGTTTACTCTAAACACCTTATAACAATAATACCATCTTTATCTAACAATAATAAAAAGTAATGTAATAAAACTATATGTTAAAATCTATGTTCTCTAAAAAGTATTAGAAAATAACTAAGCAGGTTTATCAATTGCAGTGATTCACTTAACAACTGTGGTAAGAAAAGTTTAAAATGGGGCAAAACTCACTTAACAAATGTCTCACTTAACAGATATTTTTTGGTTCAATTGCGGTCATAGATTGACTACCTGTACTAAAAACAATGAGTAACAAACAAATCATGTGACTTATCACGTGACCCTTTGTTTTGGCTGGGAAGGACTTCCTGTCCGTCCTCTGTCGCTGTCCCCCGCTTCGTTTTGCAGCAACCTTCCCAATATGGCCGACTTCCTGTCCGTCCTCTGTCGCTGTCCCCCATTTCGTTTTGCAGCATCCTTCCCAATATGGCCGACTTCCTGTTCGTCCTCTGTCGCTGTCCCTCTCTTCCTATCGCAGCGCATTGAGTACCAAACAAACGACAAGTAGCGGGACAACATTTCCACGTATCAAAATGTGTGAAATACTAAATCCAACGGGTTTTGAAGCAGCTGAGATGCTGCTCTATGAAATACATTTTGAAAAGAGGAGGACTGTGGTGAAAATCAATTTCATTCCTTTAGTTGGAGAAACATTTCGGCGGCTTCTGATTTTTCTATTTTTGCATCTAAAAATTCACCACATTCCTTGAGGTGGACATCAGAATTTATAGACTGTGGAGACTGACTTTGTAAAGTACGCTCATTCTCTAGTGCCCAATTCAGGATTCTGAAGTGAATTTAATGTGTGACAGTAGAAAGAATCCGACAAGTTGTCAAACGGTTCTTTATTGGTATACAAAATGCAAAAGGAATCATTCTTTAGGAATGGGAAGATCTGCCTGTCTTAGAGCACTAAAGAGCATATAGTAATCCTCAACTTACAATCATTCATTTAGCAACTGTTTGAAGTTACAGCAGCACAGGAAAAAGTGACTTAGAACAGTCGCGTTTACGCCTGTTGCAGTGTCATGTGATCAAATAGTTGGCAACTAGGATGTATTTATGATGTTTGCAACATCCTGAGGTCATGTGATTATCATTTGCCAGCTTCCCAGCCAGCTTCCGACAAGCAGTCAATGCGGGAGCCAGATTCACTTAAACAAATGTGTGATTCGCTTAACTACTGCAAAAATAAAACGCCCCTAAAATTAAGCACAACTCACTTAAGAACCAACTTGCTTAGCATCAAGAATTGGCAATAAAATTTAGCAACCAACATGGCAGTTCAACCAAATTGGCCAACCCTACATTAAAAGATTGCAGCACAAGACTCGCATAATAATTCCCTCTTGTCTAACACAACCTTCCTTCGCTTACTGCATAGAGGAAGCAAGGGAGTCCAGCTCCCATAATCCCCAGCAAGACAGGCTGTGCTGGTCGAGGAAGATGAGAATTGAGATCCCATACTTTTTGACAAGGGTGACCGAAACCTTCTCCTCCACCTTTAACCTGATTTAATGCGAGGCGAGTCATAATTTAGCTCCCTTTACGGCTGGAGAAAAGGCAAGCTCGCTTCAGATATTCTAGATGTAACCAGTTTGATCTTGCAGATGCTCGACCGGCTCCCCACGGCTAAGCCGATGCCTGGCTCAGCACCCCGAGAATAATCCGATCCTATCACTTTTGAAAACGCCACATTGGGAACACTCGGCTTGACAGTTACGGAAGACTGCCAGTAATCTGCCCTTACGTTCAAGCCTGATGCTCCTGCTTCACGCTCTCTTCACATGCTCACCAGAGCCCTGTTCTTGGCATTTGCTCCCGGCCTGGTGTGTCAGAGTCTATCAGGTTTTCCTGAAACCACTCGGCATCAGGATGACATGTGAAAACTAGCCAGTTTAACTACAACACTTTACACTTCACATGCTTTCACGATACGAAGACTTGGAGTTGCAGGGCTCAGCGGGGAGTGAAGGCGAAGGACACAGAGGGAATATATATATATGGAGATATATATGGAGATATATATATATATATATCTCCAAAGCAGACAATCAGATTTAATCCTGATTAGCATGTCTTATCTGAAAGAACGAAATTGTGGAGGTCACAGATACTTAACAGCATCCCAGGATCAGATTTGGAGTGGTCTGAGGGGTCTTTCTTATCGGCCACCGGCGGAGGAGCAAATTTTTCTGGTTCTTTCTCCAAAATCTTCATTTATGCCCAATTCCGCATAAAACACAGTGGTAGTGAGATGTTCCCGTCCTCAAAAGACAACGGTACATTGCATTTATATTTATTTACACAGAGACTTTATCAGTAGCAGGGGGTTCCTGAGCAGGATGAAATTATACATTGCCCGGATGTAAAATGTTTGACCATTTTTCAATATTTAATATATATCTTCAAGCTGAAACAATAAGAAAAACAGCTGAGTTGCCTGATTGTCAGAGGCTTTCTTTCTTTTGAAAGCCTCTGCCGATCAGGCAAGTCGGCTTGGATCATCAGAGGCTTTTAAAAGAAAAAAAGCCTCTGCCGATCAGGCAACTCAGCTGGGATTGTCAGAGGCTTTTAAAAGAAAAAAAGCCTCTGCCGATCAGGCAACTCAGCTGGGATGATCAGAGGCTTTTAAAACCATTTTTTTCTACAACCTCTGAAGAAGCCACGGGATCATCAGAGGCTTTTTTTAAAAGCATTTTTTCACCGAAGAGGCTGTAGAAAAAATGGTTTTAATTTTTTTTTTAAAAAGCCTCTGATGATTGTGCGGCTCAGCTGGGCATGGGGGGAGGGGCAGGGATTTTTGCTACCGGTTCTCCAAACCACCTGCCACCATCGCTACTGGATCAGGTGATCCGGTCTGAACTGGGAGCATTTCACTCCTGCTCTAGACCCCTTACCGTATCCTGCTTAGCAAGATTTGCAAACTGTGTGATTTTAATACCATAGAACCCTACACCTGTTAGTGGCAATAATTTATATTGACCCACTTACCAATTCCTTTCATTGCTCTCTTTTAATTTTACAACAACAAAAAAAAGATAACATCAAAAGCCTGTGACCTTCACTTTAAACCTCAGCTTGCTGTTTCACAAGTGAAAGGAAAAGTGAAAGAATAAATAAATTTGCAGCACCCACCAGAAAATACACGGGCACTGATTAGCATCTTAACTCCTCTCCTCTTTATACCAGAGGTGGGTTTCAGCAGGTTCTGACCAGTTCTGGAGAACCAGTAGTGGAAATTTTGAGTAGTTCGGAGAACCGGTAGTAAAAATTCTGGCTGGCCCCGCCCCCATCTATTCTCTACCTCCCGAGTCCCAGCTGATCAGGAGGAAATGGCGATTTTGCAGTAACCTTCCCCTGGAGTGGGGAGGGAATGGACATTATACAGTATCCTTCCCCTGCTACGCCCACCAAGCCATGCCACACCCACCAAGCCACACCCACAGAACCGGCAGTAACAAAATTTGAAACCCACCACTGCTTAACATGTTGGCTCATCCCAGTCACCCAACTTTGTTAAAACAATGGTGATTTAGCACAAAGGATAAACCCAGTTATCTCCAGTAAGTCCAATTAGAACAACTGCCCTATTTTATACCTAATGTTAGGCCATTAACTGTCTTTTACAAGCAAAATGGATGGAGCTAATGAATCACCTTAAGCCAAAACCAAAACAAATCTACATTCCAATGGAGCCTGAACTCAACTAATTTCCTGACAGTTAGAAACAATTAATCAGTGGAACAACTTGCCTCCAGAAGTTGTGAATGCTCCAACACTGGAAATTTTAAAGAAGATGTTGGATAACCATTTGTCCAAAGTAGTGTAAGGTTTCCTGTCTGGGCAGGGGGTTGGACTAGAAGACCTCCAAGGTCCCTTCCAATTCTGTTTTTTTAAAAAAAAAATTTGATTTATATGCCGCCCTTCTCCGGAGACTCAGGGCGGCTTGCAATGCGCTAAGCAATAGCCTTCATACTTTTGTATATTTATACAAAGTCAGCTTATTGCCCCCACAAACCAGGTCCTCAATTTACCTACCTTAGAAAGGATGGAAGGCTGAGTCAACCTTGAGCCTTGGTGAGATTCGAACCTGCAATAATTGCAGGCAGCTGATGTTAATAACAGGGCTTTAGACCACTGTACTATCCAAGGCTCTGTTATGCTGCTATTCTGTTAAATCAGGGCTGTTCTGTTCTGTTCTGTTCTGTTCTGTTCGATTCTACTTTCTTCTTTTCTGTCTTCCACTCTACTCTACTCTACTCTACTCTACTCTACTCTACTCTACTCTACTCTAATTTAATTGTATTCTACCCTACCCTACCCTACCTTACCCTACCCTACTTTCTATTCCATTCCATTCCATTCCATTCCATTCCATATTCTATTCCAGTGATGGCGAACCTATGGCACGGGTGCCACAGGTGGCACGCGGAGCCATATCGGTGGGCACGCGAGCTCAGCTCTGGCACACATGCGTATACCAGCCAGCTGATTTTCAGGCCTTCTGGGCCCACCAGAAGTCAGAAAGCACACTGTTACCGGCCTCCGGAGGGCCTCTGGTGGGGTGGGGAAGGCCGTTTTTGCCCTCCCCAGGCTCCTAGAAGGGCTCTGGAGCCTGGGGAGAGCAAAAAACAGGCCCACTGTGCCATTGCGTACCAAAAGTGGGGGGGGCAGGGCACATAGAATTATGGATGTGGGCACGCATGCATGTGATCCCACCGCGCTCCCCCCGCTTTTGGCACGCGATGGCAAAAAGGTTAGCCATCACTGTTCTATTCCATTCCATTCCATTCCATTCCATTCCATTCTAATGTCCTCAGAGAAATACGCACGCACACATTATTACGGAAACTTCCAGTCTGACTTCTGAAGTCAAGAGTTAAAAACATCCACGAGGGCCCAGGCTCAGTGTCTGAAATCCATTCATTCCACCTGACCTGCAGGAACACGCAGCTGCTGAGCAGTTGGCCTTCTCTCTGGCTTTTTGATACCGAGCCACACTTAGGGTCCTCATCATTTTGATTAAAGCCTTGGCTTGGTTCGAATGTCATGTACAGTATATCAGAGGAGATCAGTAACCCGTCAGAAAGTCAGATGACAAAGAAAACAATCAGAACATGCCCAGTTAAGCAGTGTACCAGAACGAGACAAGGCTCATGTAATGAGATATAATTTGGGGGGGGGGGGAATATCCATGAGGCCGCTCGAACCACGCGGATTACGGTACATCTTAAAAGGTTTTAGAATTAATTAAAGCTTGGCAGACCAATTTCTAATCACAAGAGAACCCTTCGTCTTAGACCAGGGTCCTAATTAAAGTACAAATTGGGGGATCTCGAGTAATTGACCAATATAACTTACAGATTTGAAGCTTTGGAAGGGTGAGATGAGAGTGTAGTTCAGAACATTTGGCACCACGGTTTGCTCAACGGTGCCTTAATAATCCAAGATTGTTAGGAAACCATGTTCTTATTTCCTTTAATCACTGTCTCCATGAAAGGATACGCATTTTCAACTTGTATAGTTAAAACATATGCCAGTATTTGGATTATTACATGAAAAATGCACGGTTTCAACAGTTATAATAACATCAGCAATTATGGAATTACGTCTTTGTTATTGATCAGATTTCTTTCAGTGATTATAGCTTTAGAGCTGTGGGTTTTTGTTTTTTTTTAGGGAAAGCAACTTTCATTGCTGTCATATCCACAAAGGAGGACATATTTTAAAAGAAAGGATCTTCCAGAGTTGGTAAAGTAATCAAATTATGATGTCTACAAGCTTCATTTTGTCTTTTAGTTTCAAACAGTCTATGGCCGTGATGGCAAACCTATGGCACGCGTGCCGGAGCCCTCTCTGTGGGCATGTGCGCTGTTGCCAGCTGCTCTTCTGCAGGGGTGGGTTCTACTTACCTTTACAACTGGTTCGCAACGGGGCCGCACATGCGCAGAAGCTTCCTAATGATGTTGGGGTCCGTGGGCAGAGCCTCCCGCCAATTTTACTACTGGTTCTTGCGAACCGGGGGCAACCCACCACTGCTTTTCTGGTTTCCATTGCGCACATGCATGTCTGCCAGCTGGTCTTCACAGGCATCGCCGGAAAATGGCCTGAAAACGGCCAAAACCCAAGCCGTTTTCCGGGCTGTTTTCCAGCTGTTTTCCAGGCTGTTTTCCAGCCGGTTTTTGAGCCATTTTCAGGCTGTTTTGGGGCCATTTTCTGGCATGCATATACATCCACATTCCAGTTTGAGCACTCGGTGCCAAAAAGGTTCTCCATCACTGGTCTATGGGCTTCCCAAAGTACATCATTATTCATTTAAATTATGGCTTTGCATGTTGTACCCCAAATTCCTAGCCAAGTTGGAAAAGGATGGGGGTTTGTTTTGGTTTTAAAATGGCAGGATTTCTATCCTTGTATCTCCAGTTTGCTCAAAGTCACTGTTTCTGCTGCTTATTATTTTTTTTACTAAGGTTCAGACAGAACTGCTCAAGCATTGTTAGTAATGCCCCCGTTCTGTATCTAAGGCTGTGATGCAGCTCTCGGAGCTGATGTGATCCGAAAGAGATCCTCTGCTCAAGGAAATCCAACTTCCCTTGCCCGGAAGTCACTTCCACTTGCATTTTATCAGTTGCTTTTTACCTAAGGCAGATATTAGTCTACCTGATGGGAAATATGTAGCCCATATGTTTCAGTTGTTGAAGGATATTCCAAGGAGGTTCCAAAAGGGTGATAAATCCAAAGCAGAATTAAGGACAAACGCGTTCCAGCTGTTGAAATTAAAAACCACTGTAAATAACATGCAGCAACAACAATAGCAGTGAAGTCTTTCTCATTAGTAGGGTTTTAGCCCGTTTAATCTTGTTCTGCAGTATTTGCAGAGCTAAAGGGCAAATGTTCTAGCAACTGACTTGGTTAAATTCTGCCCAGGATGCTACTTCACGGGCTGGGAGATTTCCACAATCTAGGTTTGTACATTGCAGGAAGACATGGTTTATTTTAATCATTCATGTCTTATTAAATAAGTCCACCTAGCCTCACATACGCTAAACCAAGAATAGGCCACCTTTTGAGTTTTGAAAGCACATTCACAAAATGACCATCATAGTCATTGAGAAAATATCTTTCAAATATTGGCTTCATCGCAAAATACCACGTTTCCCCGAAAATAAGACCGGGTCTTATATTAATTTTTGCTCCAAAAGACATTAGGGCTTATTTTCTGGTTAGGTCTTATTTTTGAGGAAATACATTACTAAATGCACCCATCTGGTTGACAATCTTAACTGGGGCTCATTTAGGGGGTAGGGCTTATATTATGAGCATCCTGAAAAATCATGCTAGGACTTATTTTCCGGTTGGGTCTTATTTTGGGGGGAAACAGGGTACCAGCTTCTCAGAAGGTCTCTGCTAAGCCACTGAGAACTTTGCTGGGTCCAAGATATTACTGCAAACAAGTATGGTGTTAAGGACCGGTACTTTGCTAACAACTTGTAACAACCTGCAAGTGTAACGGCTTTCTCTTTAATTATCTTTGTTGAAAAGAGGTCAGAATGTGAAAAGTGATAGGACCCAAGCAGGGGTGGGCTTCAAAAATTTTAGCAAGGGGTTCACTGCCTGGTTGCTGGGTGGACATGGCCATGGTGGGAATGGCCTAGTTGGCTTCCTGCACCACAGTAAGGGGGAGAGGGCATTTTTGCCCTCCCCAGACTCCGGAAGGTTTCCTTGAGCCTCCGGGAGAGTGAAAATGGCCTCCCCATGCTTTGGAGGCCCTCCGGAGGCTGGAAATGGGCCTGAACTTCCAGTAGGCCCGTTTTTTACTCTCACCAAGCTTCCATGTGCGTCCTGCACTTACCTGCATCCAAAACAGGCCACGTGGGGACTCTTGGGAGGGGCAGGGCAGGGCCAGCCAGGAGTGGGATTTGGGAGTTCTCTGAACTGCACAGGATCTTGGCTAGAGGTTCTCACGAACCCCTGCGAATCCCCAGCAGCCCACCCGTGGACCCAAGTAAGCAGCCCACAGGTCCTGCATGGTCCACCTCAGACCTAAGGCATGATATACATAATTGCATGCTTAAATATAGATAAATCAAACAAAGCCAATGGTAAAATTGGGTTGGTCAGATAAAGTCTAGGTAATGTTGAAGGCTTACATACGTCGGAGGTCTCTGGATCAGCAACTGAAAAGCTAGAGGCTAGTTCAGGTAAATCATCACAGAGGATGAGTTCAGAGTCATTCATTTGATTAGTGTCAGTCAAAGGAGTATTAATCTGGTTCTGGGCAATTAATAAATTGAGTATGAGATGGGGAAAGCAGGTTTTAATTATTGGGTGGGAAAGTTTCAGCAGCAAGTCAAAGGGAATGTAAATTAATTTATTTATTCTCTTCCAAGTGAAACCAGGAAGCATTTATTGCTGTAGAAGGGAGCAGGCATACCTATGAAAGGACAAACATGATTGATGACTTTTATGTTAGCAGGCAGGGGAAGTCAGCATTGGAAAAGGTTGGGAAAAATGGCCTTGGTGAGTAAGCTCACTCATAAATGAAGCCTGATAGGCATTGGTTTGATTAACAGCCATTGATTTTATTCAATAAAATAAGCTACAATCAGGAAGGACAGATACAGAAGCTCCGATGCTTTGGCCACCAAACGAGAAGAGAGGACTTGTTGGAAGAGACCCTGTTGTTGGGAAAGACGGAAGGCCAAAGGACAAGGGGACTGCAGAGGAGGAGAGGATTAGATGGTGTCATCGACGCAATGAACATGAATTTGGGCAAACTCTGGGAGACAATGGAGGACAGAGGACCCTGGTGGGCTGTGTGGTCTATGGGATCGCAAAGAGTTGGGCTCAACTTAGCGAGTGAACAATAACAAGCACATAGAATGTATGAGGAGTATACGCAAAATGTAGATAGGGTTAGGACTTGGTTTTAGAAGTAATGTAAAGTTGGAAATACATCAGTGGTGGGGTTCCTCCCGGTTCTGCCCCCTGTCACCGAACCGGTTCTGCCCCCTCGCCTCCCCCCCATCTCCCCACGTTATTCTTACCTTTTATTTGGCCCCACCCCCAATCTATTGCTGTCTCCTGAGTCCCAGCTGATGGGCTATAAGGAAAAAAAACTGTTTAAACTCTTGCCGGGGGGCTTCAAAGGGCCGCCCTACAGCTGATCACTGGTAAAAGGCAGTTTGGTGGTAGACCAGTGCCTCCAAAAACAAATCAGTAGACCGGTGTCTGCAAAAATAAATGAGTAGACCAGTGCCTTCAAAAATAAATGGGTAGACCGGTACAGCTCTGCAAGCAATTAAAAACCTGTTAGACCAGTACCTCTGCTAAATCCTAAATAATTGTCACATGACCATCAAGCCACGCCCACAAATAAGCCACGCCCACAAATAAGCCACGCCCACAGAACCGGTAGTAAAAAAAATTAGAACCCACCCCTGAAATACATGTCTTAAGTGTCTCACCCAACTTCTTAACATACAAGCTCTGAAGTCCACAAAGAAGATGCTAAAAAGGAACCCATTGGCCATAGTCGGTTCCCCTTGTCTCCTCTCTGCACTAACCTATGACACACAGTTTACAAATCAAATAGCTGTATTCAAACAACAAACACTAGTCAGGAGCCAAAGACATTGCATGATGGCTTCACACAATACCTGAACCCCATCCGTTTGTTTACGGTTAACAACTCACAAGTTGTAGGAGAAGAGCAGGAGATCCATGCCAGGCCAAAGAATTAGAACCGTCCTTTAGACTGCAGCGTAGAAGAAAAATACAGCATCCTTCACTTCATCCTCCAAGGAAAGATGGAAGGCAAATGAGGTCCAAGGCAGAAGAAGAACATCATGGCTTCAAAATCTAAGGGACAGGTTTCGACAAAACTCAGCAGCACTTTTTCATGCAGCTGTTGATCAGAATAGGATCGCCAACATGATTGCCAATGTCCAATGACAGATATGGCACAAGAAGAAGAAGATAGAAGATTAATTCAAGCCTGCATGCAGGAATCCAGTCAACTCACTTCCAGCGCTAAATTAGCACCAGAAAAGGGTCAATGGGATTAAAAAAGGGGTTGAACTTGGACCATTTGTGGAAATGCAAGGAGCCTATGCTGATGACGTGCTTAACTCCACCCCCGTCAGCTCCTCCTGCACGTCTGCCATTCAAGCAATTGTATGAATTTCAGAATCTGTCATTAGCAGTGCGTCAATGATCCAAGATACTGTAAGGGTGGAGATAGGGTTATGGTCCAGCTCCAAAATCAGAAGTCCAACTTTGGAAAGATACATTTACGAGGTGGACGGAAGGGGTAAATTTGGCAGATTCTTGAATTTTGGAAAGGAGAATATTCTCATGAGAAAATAGACCTGGGTATGCATTTGAGCCCCGCCCACCCGGAACGGAAGCCCTGATACATTGCACCGATTGGCTGAACTTGTGATTTTTGCATAATGTGTAGCCTAGTACTGAACTTTAGGGCTTTGTAAATTGTGGTTTATGTATATAGGTTATATATGAACTATGCTATTAGGATTCCACCTACATATCACACAAAGCTGTGGTTTATTGGCTAAGATATACTCACCTGGGTTCACACCTTATACTGCGTGATGTGTTATGGTGTGCAATCCCGGTAGCTGGTTCACACAAGACACAAGGCCAAACCACATTTTGGTTTAGTTTGCAATGAAAACCAAGTCTAAGGCAAAATCCATCATGATAACATTGGCAGCAAAAAGATGGGAACTCAGAAACAAACCAATATAAATCCCTCTTGTCCAGAAACAGCCAATGTATCAGGGACAAGATGCTTTAATATGATTTTTTTTTAAAAAAAAATGCAGAGGGAGGGACTGAAAATCACTTTGCCTTATATAATGCCAGTATCATGCATCATCCAGAAATGGGGCAGGGAATGCTTAGGTACATCAAAGGCCCGATGCGTTTGTCAACAAATCCCTCCGAGCTATTTTACATATCGTGTAGCGAGATAGCTCTCAGGTATAATAAAGTTCTACCACGAAAAGTTGCACAAGCAGCAGGCTGGAGCAATCGTATAAAAAGAACAAGGCTGGACTGGACTTGTCCCTGAAGAGAGGGACAAGAATGCTCTTAGAATAGAATAGAAAAGAATAGAATTCTTTGTTGGCCAAGTGTGATTGGACACACAAGGAATTTGTCTTTGGTGCCTAGGCTCTCAGTGTACATCAAAGAAAAGATACATTCGTTAAAAATCATAAGGTACAACACTTAATGATAGTCATAGGGAACAAATAAGCAATCAAATCATACTAGGAAACAGCCAATATAAATCTTAAGGATACCAGCTACAAGGTTACAGTCATACAATCATAAGTGGAAGGAGATGGGTAGTGGGAACGATGAGAAGATTAATAGTAATGCAGGCTTAGTGAATTGTTTGACAGTGTTGAGGGAATTATTTGTTTAGCAGAGTGATGGCGTTTGGGAAAAAACTGTCCTTGTGTCTAGTTGTTCTGGTGTGCAGTGTTCTGTAGCGTTGTTTTGAGCATTGTTTTGAAACAGTTTATGTCCAGGATGCAAGGGGTCTGTAGATATTTTCACAGCCCTCTTTTTGACTCGTGCAGTATACAGGTCCTCCATGGAAGGCAGGTTGGTAGCAATTGGTTTTTCTTAAGAGCAAAAGTGCAAAGATCGAACAGTGGCTGGAGGAAAACAGAATTTCAGTCCTACTTTTTCACAAGGTGGACAACACATAAACTGAAGACGGATTTGTATCACTAATGCCCAGTTCTACAAGGAGACATTTCAAGGGTGAAAAGAGAAAGGACCTGTCTTAAATTATGTTCCAGCATTGCCCAATACCGTGTTTCCCCAAAAATAAGACCCTGTCTTATATTTTTTTTGAACCCTGAAATAAATGCTTATTTCAGGGTTCTTATTGTACTCATGAATGCAAACTTGAGGTTTGGAGTGTTGCAGACTCACAACTACAGTTTGGTTGAAAAACATTTGGAGGTCTGTTGAAGGTTGGAAGAAAATTTAATGGGTCAAAAAAAAAGCTCTCTCATTAAAGGAATAATATGTTTTGGTTTTGTAAATCATAGCAACCCAGCCACTGTATTTGTAAATTATAATTTATGGGTTACTGCATTCTTTTTTTTTAATTTGATTTATATGCCGCCCTTCTCCGGAGACTCAGGGCGGCTTACAATGTGTTAAGCAATAGCCTTCATACTTTTGTATATTTATACAAAGTCAGCTTATTGCCCCCACAATCTGGGTCCTCATTTTACCTACCTTAGAAAGGATGGAAGGCTGAGTCAACCTTGAGCCTGGTGGGATTTGAACTTGCAGTAATTGCAGGCAGCAGATGTAAGTGGGTGTTAATCACTGCCTTAGTCTACTGAGCCACCAGAGCTCCTGGAATTCTGGAATTCAACTTAGGGTAAGGTGCCTTTTGGAGTTCTGAAGTCAAATTCCAGCTGATCTGGGGCAAATCCTTGGATGTGTTCTTATATAGGACATTAAATCGTTGTGCGGTTTTACATGTTACCTGACTTTACATACTGTACCAAACCAGTGTGGTTTGTAAACATGGTTGCTAGTATAAGGTGCAGGTGCAGATCCAATAGTTCTATTCATTATGCGGCCACATGGATTGTTACGGGTTGCTTCTCGGTACTCCCGTGTGACACCTCTCCTGCGCGAGCTGCACTGGCTGCCTGTGGCTCTCCCGGTTCGTTTCAAGGTGCTGATGCTAACCTATAAAGCCCTACATGGTTTAGGCCCGGGGTATCTGCAGGATCATCTCCTGCCTTCCTCCCACCGTCCGGTGCGCTCACACAGAGCGGGCCTCCTCAGGGTGCCGTCAGCCAGACAATGTCGGCTGGCGACCCCCAGGGGGAAAGCGTTCTCTGTGGGAGCACCGACCCTCTGGAATGAGCTGCCCACCAGCCTCAGGACAGCCCCGGACCTCCTCTCCTTCCACCGCGAATTGAAGACATGGCTTTTTCGCCATATGGGCTGAACCCGTAGGGGGGATTTCAAATATTTAAATAATTGTAATTGGATTTTAATTAATTTTAAATCGGTTTGAAGTGTTCATGTAATTTTCTGTTGTTTTTGTAAGCCGCCCTGAGTCCTACGGGAGAAGGGTGGCATATAAATTACATAAATAAATAAATAAATAAATAAATAAATAAATAAATAAATAAATGGACTGATGATGAGGTTTTAAGGGTTAATTTTAAATTTTTTAGATTTTAGTCTCATTTATATTGTGGCTTGTGTTTAATTGTTGTGAGCTGCCCTGAGTCCATTGTGAGATAGGGCGTCATATAAGCCGAATAAAATAAATAAATAAATAAATAAAAATAAATATCACAAAGCTAAGAGCACAGTGTGTAGTTGCCATCATTGTTTGTCCCTCTCACTAGTTTCACAGGAAGCTTAAAGTACAACTCAAATCTAAGGGAGGAACACAACTTTCTGCTGCCTGGTGCCATCCAAATACATTGAACGGAAATCCTAAAGTTCCAACTAGCTAGGAATTCGGAAACCATATTCTTAAAGTGGATTGATCTTTGGTCTTTCCAACAGAAGCTGGTCTGGGGACCAAAGAAAGAGGGAAGGAGGGAAAGAAGAAGAGGTATTCCAGCTGAAGCCGAGCCATTTTTACAGTTGTCTCTTTTAAATCCTAGGTGTCAGTGGTGGGTTTCAAATTTTTTTACTACCGGTTTTATGGATGTGGCTCGGTGGGCGTGGCATGGCTTGATGGGCGTGGCATGATGGGCATGGCAGGGGAAGGATACTGTAAAATCTCCTTCCTTCCCTACTCCAGGGGAAAGTTACTGCAAAATCCCCATTTCTTCCCGATCAGCTGGGACTCAGGAGGCAGAGAATAGATGGGGGCGGAGACAGCCAGAGGTGGTATTTACCGGTTCTCCGAACTACTCAAAATTTCCGCTACCGGTTCTCCAGAACTGGTCAGAACCTGCTGAAACCCACCTCTGCTAGGTGTGCATCTAGGGTTGTTTGCTTTCCCTCTCTCTTTCTCCCTCCCTCTCTCTCTTTCTCCCTTCCTCCCTCCCTCCCTCCCTCCCTC
>WNWU01000103.1:743248-763001 GCA_012654045.1 Ptyas mucosa
CTAGTTGCCACCTTAGTCATGAAAGCCAGCTGAGTGACTTTGGGCCATTCACTGGGAGACAGTGAGTTCTAGTCCTGCCTTAAGCATGAAAGCCAGCTGGGCAATCTACGGCCAGTCCCTCACTCTCAGCCCAACTCACCTCACTTATTGTCTTGTTGTGGGGGCACAATCAGAGGAGGAAGCTGTTTACCACCTTGAATTACTTGTAAAAATAACGAAGGTGGGATTACAAATAAAAGAAAATAAATATGTGATTGAAGACCTTTCCTTCTACCCCATCCCCAATAAACCTCTCCTGGTATTGGAACTGCACCATCCCCAAAACATCGTTCTTTTTTTTTTTTTTAATTAAATTTTATTTTTATTGCATTTTTACAATTAAACAAATCTTACTCACATCTTATGCATGACTGCGACCGTTTACATACCGTAACATTCCAATTCAAATACACTCTGTACATTTTTACTATACATTTGAATTCTGCTTCTACTTTGTCACTTTCTTTTCCCTTTTTCCATTCTCAATCCAGTCGTACCGCTTCTCCCGTATTGCGTCGTATTCCGAATCGATTTGTCCTTTCGGTTCAATGAACCTCTCCCAGTACTGATTCCGTTCTTGCGGTGTCTGCTTTAGGTCACTGGAGTTTTCTCCCTCATTCCTCATTCTCAATGGTTTTCCAGCCAGCCCTGACTTGTGTAGCGGTGACACACACATCTGCTGACTGGATGGATCGAGGACGCATTAAGCTCCGGGCAGACTGGTGGTCTATGGCGGAAAGCTTTCTGGCATCTGCCGGTGCCTGCATTTTTCACCCGTGACTGAAAGCAGATGCTGGAGGTACAATTGAGACTCTGTGAGCCTGTGTGGGTCCCAGGCAACTTGGTGGAACATCTGGCATGGGCTGGTCCCCCTCCTCCCACCACCCCTCCACCCTCCCAGGTGACTCATCTCTCCCCTAGGAGGGTGGCTCGAGCCCTTTGGCATCTGCAAAGGGGCAGGAAGTGTCTGCCTTCATTCGGAGACCGATCTTTATCGCTGCGTGCTTTTCCAATTTCATCACGGCCCTCCATGCAATGTTTGAGCCCGGGTGACAGGATAAAACCTGTCAAAGGAGAAAAAAAAAAGAGGGACTGGTATATCCAAGTCACTCTCCTGTTCCTCTTTTGACGATTTAGAAGACAACCCAAATGACTCAAACCCCTTCCTTAGGAGAGCAAAACTGAGAGAGAAGTCTCGGTTTGGGGGGTGAGGACGGGGCAAGCAACAGATCAGACACAATCATGAGCTTACACAAAGAAGAAGGGGGGGGGGTTCAACCTGTTCTCCAAAGCACCTGAAGCAGTGGTGGGTTTCAAATTATTTTACTACCGGTTCTGTGGGTGTGGCTTGGTGGGCGTGGCATTGCTTGGTGGGCGTGGCTTGGTGGGCACGGCAGGGGAAGGATACTGTAAAATCTCCATTCCCTCTTCAATCCAGGGGAAGGATACTGTAAAATCTCCATTCCCTCTTCAATCCAGGGGAAGGATACTGTAAAATCTCCATTCCCACCCCCACTCCAGGGAAAGGATACTGTGAAATCTCCATTCCCACCCCACTCCAGGGGAAGGTTACTGCAAAATCCCCATTTCCTCCCGATCATCTGGGACTTGGGAGGCAGAGAATAGATGGGGGGCGGGGCCAGTCAGAATTTTTACTACCGGTTCTCCGAACTACTCAAAATTTCCACTACGGGTTTTTCAGAACTGGTCAGAACCTGCTGAAACCCACCTCTGGGGTCAACCTATTCTCCAAAGCACCTGAAGGCAGAACAAAGAAGCAATGGATGGAAACTAATCAAGGAGGGGCGCAACCTAGAAAATAAGGAAAAATTTCATCGTACTCTTCATCAGTAGACTATCTTCCCTTCGTGGGTGCTCCCATCTCTGGAGGGTTTTTAAGAAAGGATTGGACAACCGTTTGTCTGAAATGCCTTTGGGTTTCCTGCTTGAGCAGGGGGTTCAACCGGAAGGCCTCCAAGGTTTCTTCCACTCTGTTTTTCTGTTATGGTTGAAAACCAGGCATAGCGTGGTGAAAGTGGATCAAAAACACAAGGATGCCTACTGTGATCAGCTGGGAGGAGGTTTAGGGCAGATAAAAGAATACACCTCTGTTTACACAGCACTTAATTTTAACCTGTGGAATGTACTATTGTACTGTTTTGTTGTGATGCCAGCTGCCAATTCAGGTGGCTTTTAAAAAGCATTGGGTAAATTCATGATTGGGCAAAAGCTGCCCTATAGCGTTACACTGAATTGCCCGTGGTACCTAATCAGAATCATTCCATATAAAAACGTGACTTTTTGTTGTATAGAAATGTACATCTAAAGTATAAGGCGTTAAGTTAGAGAAAGGTACGCCTGACACATGCAGATTCTATTGTCAGGGTTCCAAGTAAGACACCCACGGCGAACAAAAGTCCGAGGGGTTTTTATTATTTTATTTTATTTTATTACTGATTCAAGGTTGACTCAGCCTTCCATCCTTCCGAGGTGGGTAAAATGAGAAGCCAGATTGTTGCGGGCAAGAGGCTGATTCTGTAAACCGCTTAGAGAGGGCTGTAAAGCACTGTAAAGTGGTATATAAGTCTAAGTGCTATTGTTATGTCTTCCTTCCTTCCTTCCTTCCTTCCTTCCTTCCTTCCTTCCTTCCTTCCTTCCTTCCTTCCTTCCCATGTAGTTTGGACTTCCAGGACGGAGCGGCTGCATTCCAGAGGAGCAAGGGACCACTTAGCTCATAGAGTTTGTGTGAGGGAAAGGGGTGAAGATGGCTCCTCCCTAATAGTTCCCAGAGTATATGCTTTATGGGGATATTAGCATGCTTTAGTTTGCTAATATCTATCTATCTTTAGTTTGATCTATCTATCTATCTATCTACCTTCCTTCCTTCCTTCCTTCCTTCCTTCCTACCTACCTACCTCCCTCTACCATTTAAAATGAGGACCCAGATTGTTGGGGGCAATACGCTGACTCTGTAAACCGCTTAGAGAGGGCTGGAAAGCACTATGAAACGGTTTATAAGTCTATGTGCTATCACTATTGTCTGGGGGTTTTCAATTTAATTAGTGGGGGGGAAAAGGAGGCCAAGGGGACTACTGTAATATTTGAATGCCATGTTGACACAGACGTCATTATAGATCGATCTGGGCATGTCTTGTGAAGGACCGTATAACATCTGGCTGGCCACTCTTGGAGGCAGAATCCTCGGTTAGATAAATTTCAGCGAAAGGGAATCCTTGTTTCTGGTTCTGCTGACAACAGGCAAAAACCTTTGCTAGGGATTTTGAAATAGCAGCTACTGTGTGTTGGGGGTGTGATGAGGGAAACACGTTTCGTAGCCCGTTTGTTCACGAGTTGCTGATAGGAGTTGTCATTTCAGCAGCTGGGAAGCCCCCCCCCCAGCTGGCAGGCCCCACCACCTGGGAAGACCTGGGTTCAAGGACTTAGAGAAAGAGTTGAGAGGGAGGGAAATCAAGAGGAGACAACCAGAGAAAGTCATGGCAGCTAACCTGGACAACTGTTTGCGTTTTGTTAAGATGCAACGGCATGGTTGGGCAGGCTAATTATACAGTGTGATGAGCTGGAAGAGAAGACGGTGTGACATGTTCTCTTTGCCCAAACGTGCCCCATCCCCACCCAGATTAATACCTGTGTGTATATGTGTGTGTGTTTAAATAACTCTAAACTGCATTCCTGGGCAACATGTATAAGTGGCCTTAAGCGCACGCAGTGATTGTCAACACTGGCTCTCTTTCATTAGCCTGACTCACAAAGTCAGCCCGATCACTTGATTGTGCTTTCCCCAGATTTTATCATGTCACACAGCGGTGGAACAGCAGGGATTAGTCAGATTCCCACCAAACGGAGCGTCTGGGAACTTCCAAATGTTCCTACACGTTAGAGGTGCCCAGTCTGAAGTCCCACAACTAACTGAAGCCATTAGTAACTGGAGAATAGATGTAGGAGATGACCAGGCTGAGCCTGAGGGGTGGGGTCAAACATGTCATCAGTTTGGAGTTGCTATGCTCCCATGAGAGTCCTCAGTCCCATCTACCCTGTGAATTCCAGAGCAACGATTCCCAACCTTGGCGACTTTTAAAGACGTGTGGACTTCAACTCCCAGAATTCTCAGTATGGGGAAATATGAGGAGTTCAAGTCCAAATGTCTTAAAGTTGAGAAACACTGAACTACTAGAGCAGTGATGGCGAACCTTTTCGGCATCGAGTACCCAAACCGGACCGTGTTTGCCTGTGCATGCATGTGCGCTGGAGTGCCGGAAACATAAAGACCAGCTGGCCGGTGCACCGGCACGTGCATGCGCACTGGCCAGCTGGTGTTTGCATGCGCTGGAAACCCAAAGATCAGCTGGCAGGCACGTGCATGCCTGTTTTTTGGATGTTTTTGGCCGTTTTGGGGGGCATTTTCTGGGCCATTTCTGGGCTGTTTTCCGGCTGTTTTGGGGCCATGTTCAGACCGTTTTCCAGTGCACCAGAGCCCACAAAGACCAGCTGGCTGATGAGCATGTGTGTGTTGGAAACCAGAAGAGCAGTTGGTGTTGGGACACGTGCCCACAGGGAGGGCACTGCGGGCCACCTCTGGCATCCGTGCCATAGGTTCGCCATCACGGTACTAAAGACAGGACAGAATATCTTGCCCCTGACACTTGAGTAGGATCTCTATTTTGGATTGTCTCCACCTCATCTACCAGCCTACCATATTCAACCGTTCAAATAGATTACTCATTAAAAGGGCTCAGCTGGGAGACGGTGCAATCTTGTCTGAACACTTAGATGGAGAAAAAGGATCAATTTTCCGAATTGTTTCAGATGTCCAGATGAGCTTCAGACACGTCTTTGAATTGGACCTGATTCAGTCAGGCTGTTGTGACCTAGGCCCAGGTAGTTATTACCAGACACAAAAAATCCTAAACAAACATATTTTATTTAGAACAGCTGAGAATTACTTCATTCTCAGCAGAGTCCAAATTAATTCCAAAACCAATTCTTCATAAACAGTCCTTCGGCCTTATTACCAACCTTTGTCTTCATTGGCACCCTGCCAAAGGCTTTTCTTGGCAAAACCCCATGAAGTTCAGAAGCAGGAGATGCCGACAAGAAACAAATGTAGCAACGTTGCTTTCCTACAAAGATCCCAAGAGCCCTTGCTGCTCTTTTAAACCTTCTGGGAGAGTCCAATCATCTCCTGGCCTTACTCCCGAGTTGTCCTTTTTGCTTTAGCTGCTCTTGCCTTCTGGCAACTCTTTGCATGCGTGCACTAGAAACAGGCTCCTTGTGTTCCTCTGCCTCTCTGATATCCGCCTCTGGAGGCTCCGGAGTCCGCGCATCGCTCCCAGATGGCCCTGGTCCCATCTCTGCCTTTGACGCAGAGCCCTCATCTGGGCCTTCCCCAGCCTCCAGGACTGGCCCATTGTCCTCCCCAGCCTCCTCACTGTCTGACTCCACTGCCAGCTCTGCAGGCTGCTGGCGGACCACAACACAGGCACAGAAAATGTCCAGGTTGACCTGCATCAGTTTGGAGGGCTGAACACCGTTACAATGCCAAGGAGATTGTGAGGAACAGCATTCCACCACTGATAATTTGATGGCAAGGCTGGCTGGTTGGCATGTCTCTCTGTTCCTCCAATCCTCCCTGGCTTGCTCGGCTGCCAAGGAAGAGGCTTCCTTGCAGCTGACATAATTTAGAGTGGAACAGACTGAGTTGGGACATGTTAAAGACTGTTGGCATCTTTTTCCTGGCTCTGAACAGCCGTTGCTGTGAAATGGAGGGAGGGCAACCCAAGAGAGAGCAGAGCTCTGGGCCCAAGAGGGCCCAAGAGGCAGCCTGAGCAGTGAGACAGGGATGGGGCTCCAAAGCTGCTTTTCTGAACAAAGTAAGGAAAATATCAGAGTTGGAAGGGACCTTGGAGACGAGATGGGTTTCGGCAGGTTCTGATCAGTTCTGGAGAACCAGTAGCAGAAATTTTGAGTAGTTCAGAGAACCGGTAGTAAAAATTCTGACTGGCCCCGCCCCCATCTATTCTCTGCTTCCCAAGTCCCAGCTGATCGGGAAGAAATGGGGATTTTGCAGTGACCTTCCCCTGGATTGGGGTGGGAATGGAGATTTTACAGTATCTTTCCCCTGCCACGCCCACCAAGCCGTGCCACGCCCACCAAGCCACACCCACAGAACCAGTAGTAAAAAAATTTGAAACCCACCACTGCCTTGGAAGTCTCCTAGTCCAACCCCCTGCTTAGACAGGAAACCCTACACCACTTCAGACAAATGGTTATCCAACATCAGTGGTGGGTTTGCACCGGTTCCATAGAACCGGCAGTAAAACCGGTGGGAGGCTCCGCCCACTGACCTTGACATCATCAAAATGCTTCTGTGTATGCTTGTGCAGAAGAGTGAGCGCATGCACGAGCGAAGCAAGCACGCCCCCGCGGCCCCATTGCAAACCGGTAGTAAAGGTAAGTAGAATCCACCCCTGTCCAACATCATCTTAAAAACTTCCAGTGTTGGAGCATTCACAACTTCTGGGGGCAAGTTGTTGCACTGGTTATTTGTTTTCACCATCAGGAAATTTCTCCTTAGAGCTAGGTTGCTTCTCTCCTTGATAAGTTTCCACCCATTGCTTCTTGTCCTGTAAATCTCTAGCAAAAGAACAGTACAGATGATTGGTCACTTGCAATCTAAAATCTTGTATGGACGTGCCCTTTTTTTTCTTCCCTCGTCATGGCCAACAAATTAGCATGGGATTACTGTAGTTACTGAAAGGAAAGCTAAAGGTTGTTTCCCCGACTTGCTTATTTTGAAAAATGGGTGAATCATGGTAGATTAGCCCAAAATACGGGCACTGGAGAGTGCTGAGTTTTCTTTTTTTTTTTTTTATGGGAAAGGTGTGGTGAGGAGAGTGTTGTCTTCAATTAAGAGTCATCTTCCTCTTGGGTAAATTGGTAGCCATCTAACCGTGATTTGATACTAGGAGTCGAGGTCAGAATGATGACTTGCCATGTTAGGCTGACTTTGAATAGAAAGGGTAATTGTGTTTTTCTCCGTTGATGGTCCTGCGTAATGCAAGTCATGTTTGGCAACGACTTTAAGAGCGAAGACAGGAGATCAGTCTGCTTGCTATAATCCACTTCTGGCTCGAGTCAAAATTTGGTGGCAGGAACAAGGAGCGGAGATGGGGAAGGATCAAAAATGCCAAGATTCTTTTTGTGACCTAAGCTCATTTAGACAATGCAGGACACAATTTGTCTCAAACAAAACTATTTTATTATAAGAGCTGAGAATTATGTTCATTCCCAGCTTAGTCCAAATTAATTCCAAAACAAGTCCTTCAGAAAAAGTCCTTCGGGCTTATCACAAACCTTTATCTTCTTTGGCATCCTGCCAAAGGCTTTTCTTGGCAAAGCCCCATGAAATTCAGAAACAAGAGGCGCCCGACTGGAAAACAGATTTAGCAACGTTGCTTTCCTACAAAGAGCCAAAGAGCCTTTGCTGGTCTTTTAAGCCTTATGGGAGGGGCCAAGCATCTCCTGGCCTTACTCCCGAGTCGTCCTTTTTGCTTTAGCTGCTCTTGCCTTCTGGCAGCTCTGTGGACTGAGGCATCTGAGCAGTGGTGAAATCCAATTTTTTTTTACTACCGGTTCTGTGGGCGTGACTTGGTGGCTGTGGCAGGGGAAGGATACTGCAAAATCTTCATTCCCACCCTACTCCAGGGGAAGGATACTGCAAAATTCCCATTCCCTCCCCACTCCTGGGGGAAGGATATTGCAAAATCTCCATTCCCACCCCACTCTGGGGACAGCCAGAGGTGGTATTTGCCGGTTCTCCGAACTACTCAAAATTTCTGCTACTGGTTCTCCAAACTGCTCAAAATTTCTGCTACCGGTTCTCCAGAACCTGTCAGAACCTGCTGGATTTCACCCCTACATCTGAGGCATCTGCGAACTAGACTGAGACATCTTTGGTGCTCTCTGAGCTTGGTAGTTTTCTTGCAGACATTTCATTGCCCAACTAGGTAATATCATCAGTATTAGATGTTAACCTAATTTGGCAAGAAAACAACAGATTCAGAGAGCACCAAGGCCCCCCCCACCACATAATTGTACCCTATTGCTGTTGGGCTAAAATAGAAGCAGACTCTCTGGGTGAGAGTCAGTGGGTTAACCTAGTTCAATGAAGTCCTTTTAGAGATGCCATGGACTCTTCTGAACTTCCAGATTACAAAATTTACTGCTCTTGCACGGGGCAGAGAAGGTCTATTAAATCAGCTCAGAGATTGCCTCATCCTCCATGCCCACGCGCAATGTCTTAGGCATGCCTTACAGCATCGTGCGCGATTAAACACGGGCCCTTGAAAGGAGAAGTGTTTTGAACAGTCGCTCTCAAGAATCTGGATCGAGCCAAAACGACTGAAGCCTGCAGTGCGATGGGCATTATTTATCTATTATTGGTTTATTTATTTCTCAAAGCGATTCTGAGTGGGCATCCAGCAAACAAATAAAAAGCTCTCTCACACATACGCACACAGAGGCAAATATCCTTCTTATCAAAACGGGGGGGGGGGGGGGGGGAAAATCATCCTTCGAAAGAAAATACGATTAGAAAATGGTCACTGATGACTTCCCTGTCGCGTTTATTTCAAAGGGGCGATTTCTTTGAAGGATCGCGTGTCCTCGATATTTCCATCGTTTTGCATGCCAGGGTAATGAGGCAAAAACCTACACTTGTGTTCTCCAACGCAGGCAGTCGCATCCTTCCTAGAAGAGTAAGCATTTTTTGCTTAAAAATCCCCCTGCTTGTCTCTGCTCTGGGGTGACACATTCCAGAACCCAAGTATTTCTAGAGGCAAACTGGGCTCTCGTTTTGGTTTTGGTGACCCTTCTTAACCTGTACCAGCCAGCAGGCTAGCACAAATGTCAGCCTTGTTTACTTGGACAAGACTGATAGCATCCAGGTGGAATTTCCAGACTCTTCTTGGACTCTTCTTTCTTTCTTTTTTTCCACCTCCCACCCTTTCCTTTTCTCTATTAAGATGATAGGGGTTTTGCAAAGCCAGCACAAATCTTCGACAGTAAAAAAAGTCTATTGCTTTGAGCTTTGTCGTCATTCCAGTTTCTGAAAGTTAATAAATGTCCCACACTGGATCAGACCAGGGAAATGCACACAATTGCTGCCACTACTACTGCTACTACTACTACTACTACTACTACTACTACTACTACTACTACCACCTCCCTCTCCTCCTCCTCCTCTCCTTCTTCCTCTTCTTCCTCCTCCTTCTTTTTCTTCTGTATCTTTCTCCTCCCTTTCCTTTTCTCCTCCTCCTTTCCTCCTCCTCCTTTTTCTTCTTTGTCCTCCCCCTCCATTTCTCTCCTTCCTTTCCTCCTCCTCCTCTTCTTCCTCTCCCTCTTTTTCTCCTTCTCCTTCTCCTTCTCCTTCTTCTCCTCCTCTTCCTCCTTTTTCTTCTTCTTCTTCTCCTTCTCTTCCTCCTTTTTCTTCTTTGTCCTCCCCTCCTTTTCTCTCCTTCCTCCTCCTCCCCCTCCTTTCCTCCTCCTCCTCTTCTTCTTCCTCTTGCTCTTCCTCTTTTTCTCCTCCTCCTCCTCCTTCCTCCCTCTCCACCACAAAAAGGCCACCATTTTGAAGGAGCCCAAATCAAAATCAAACAAAAAAAATAAAAAAAACTTGTTCACACCACTCTAAAATCAGCAGCCACGAAGGAATGTGTAAAGGGTTAAGGTGAAAACATATGTCCATTTTTATATGCAAAGAGGAGATTCCTCTGAAAGTCTCCCTCGCCATAGCTAAAACTTTTCAAAAGTTGCTACCCAGCTGTGATGTCTATTCTGGCAAAAAGGGAGAAATGATAAAGATGCCTCAGGAATCATCCTGGTACGGTAAAAGCGAAGATTTATTGCGGTTAAGCTAATGGAGTTCAAAGACAGACGGGAGAGGTCTAGATGATCTTACAGATCCTCCATACATGCTTGTTAAGGTGGGTTTATTTGAAACGGGGCGGGAGGGGGCTCATCTAAACTCCCTAATCTGTCCCCGATTCACTATTTCTGGTCCACTGCTTCCAAAGACAATCAAAATAGAGAGATAACATTTATTTTTGAAGATGTGATCTGGCAGCTCTGGTCTAACTTCATTCCTGACATTCCACAGCTTCGGCTTAAAGAGGATAGTTCTTTAAAAAAAAAAGGAGTATCAATGCCAGAGGCTCTTGCTGGATCAGTTTTGAAGAAACAAAGAAGACTGATGGATGCATCTCATGTATGATTTCTAGACCTGCATCCTGATAAACCTGCATCCTGGCTCACATCTTCCTTTGCCATGCCAAGCCGGGCAGTTTGAACCTCACGTCTGCGGTGGGAGAGGAGAAAATCCCGGCTTCCATTGAAAACGTTAAGCCAGGTGTTCGCTTAAATTGTTCACAGAAGTTAACAGAATAACAGAATTGGAAAGAGAGCTTGGAGGTCTTCTAATCCAATCAAGCAGGAGACCCTATCATTTCATACAACTGGCTGTCCAGTCTCTTCTCCAAACCCTCAACTTCTGGAGGCAAGCAGTTCCACTGGTTAATTGTTCTCACACTGTTAGGAAATTTCTCCTTAGGTCTAGGTTGCTTCTCTCCTTGATTATCTTCCATCCGTTGTTTCTTTGTCTTGCCTTCTGGTGTTTTGGAAAATAGGCTGACAACCCACCCACGCCCTCTTCTTTGTAGGAACCGCTATCATGTCGCCCCTAGTCCTTCTTTTCACTAGACTAGACCAGGCGTCTGCAACCTTAAACACTCAAAGAGCCATTTGGTCCCGTTTCCCATAGAAAAGAAAACACCGGGAGCCACAAAAACCCTTCCCGTGCCTGACTATTTCTCGAGCGGCCACAAAACTAGCCTATGTAGTTGAATTAAACGTTCAGTTTTCTTCTGAAACTTTTCTTTTCTTGGATTTATCCATGGTTTGCCTACCGGGGGTTGAAAAGCTCAATAAATCGCGTGCCGGCGGGTGTTGCACATTGGTGGTTGTTGCACATATTTTGAGTGACAGGGAGCTGCAGCAGAGGGATGAAAGAGCCACATGCGGCTCCAGAGCCACAGGTTGCTGACCCCTGGACTAGACATATCACATTCCTGCAACTGTTTTTGGTTATGTTTTAGCCTCTGGTCCCCTAATCGTCTTTGTTGCTCTTCTCTGCACTCTTTCCAGAGTCTCAACATTTTTTTTTTAAATAATTTGATGACCAAAACTGGACGCAGTGTTGTAAATGTGATCTTACTAAGGCTTTAGAAAGCGGTATTAATACTTCATGTGAGCTTGATTCTTTCTATCCCTCTGTTCATGCAAGCTAGGGTTGCACTAGGAAAGGTATACACCAGTGGTCTAAAACCTTAAATACTCAAAGAGCCATTTAGACCCATTTCCCACAGAAGAGAAAACACCGGGAACCACAAAACCTGAGTGGGCGTCGCCAACTCGATATCACTCACTTCCACCAGTCACATGACCACCACCACCCCAGCCAAACCTACCCAGCCGGTCATTAGGGCAGAGAACCAGTTGTTAAAAAACACCGGGAATCACAAAATCCTTTTGACACATCTCTCTCTCCCCTCCCACCCCACCTCTCCCTCTCTCTCTGTATCTCTCTATGTCTCTGCCCTGGCCGCTTCTCCCATCCCCCTCCGTCGCCCTTACCTTCTCAGGCCAGGCGAGGAGTGACTGGGAGGGGAGAGTGAGGGGCGGGGCCAGCCAATGGTGGGATCACCTGACAGGGAGCCACAGCAGAGGGCCCAAAGAGCCGCATGCGGCTCTGGAGCCACAGGTTGCTGACCCCTATTGGGGATTCAGATTTGGACAATATCCTTTTTGCAAACAGATTCCTTTTTTAAAAAATTGTGCAGAGTATCTGTTTGTAAAGCAAGAAAGAGAAGGCGACTTTTGCAAACTCTTCACATGGACCTTATTACTGCTGAATGCTGCAGAGAAGGTGATGTTCACACACAGGTGTGTGTGTTTGTGTGTTGAGAGAGAGAGAGAGAGAGACAGAGCTAAATAAGCAACTGCACAACCCCACTAGAGGAAAATGTTATTATTTAACACTGCTTTAATCTAATTAGCAAGTACCATACACAGAGGCTCTGTTTGCCGAGGAATAGGTAGGTAGTTTTTACGTAGCAATTAAGGAATTACATCACGACTAGCCAGTCACAATTAGGAAAACAGGCACAGCCGACAGCAATTGCTAGATGACCTCAGTAGCAAATCAGCAGAGTTAAAATGTGTGTTTATCGTGGAATTCTGCACCTCCCAGGTTACTAATGACTACACGCAGGACTCTCAAATTACATATGGCCTCTGCCTTGTGTGTTACAGGTTCAGAATGCTCAGATTAGGAACGGGCTCTAAAATGTGATGAGACAATAAAAAACAACAACAGCCCAGTTTTAGACATAGGAGAATAGCAGCTTTTCAAAAAAAAATTGAAAAAATAAAAATAGCTCTTTCCTCTAACCCAGGGGTGTCATGGCGTCGTGGTGTGACGTATCGGGACTTCCCCCTCCCCCCTTTGCTAAACCAGGCATGGGCGTGGCCAGCGCGTGACGCATCTGGCCCACAGGCCGTGAGTTTGACAACACTGCTCTAACCCCCCCCCCCCAGTTGGTTCTCCTTAAGTACAGCAGTGGTGGGTTCCTCTGGTCGGCCCGGATCGGCCGAGCCGGTAGCGGTGACAATATGACGTCACCGAACTGGTTCTCTTTGTCTGGGAACTGGGCCCTCCTGCCCGTCCCTGCGTTATTCCTACCTTTTATTTCTTCTTTTTTAGCCCAGCTGACAGATGCGGCAGAGTGGATTGTCTGAACTCAGCTGGGTAGATTCCTAACGCGCTTGCGCGGAGTGATCGGGGGCGAAGCGCGTGCACCGGTAGTAAAGCTGGTTAGAACCCACCACTGAAGTACAGTGATATAAAGTGACCATCTGTAGTGGCAGAAGGTTGAGCATTTCAATAAAGGGGGAAATCTGTAGCTCAGGGTTGAAATGAGGGGTCCTTGGTGCTCTCTGAGCTTGGTTGCTGTCTTGCAGACGTTTCATTACCCAACTAGGCAACATTATCATTGCTGAGCGTATAAAGGCCCTTTTGCTGATTTTTCCCTCTGTGTGTTGTGGCCCGCCAGTGGCCTGTGCAGCTGGTAGCTGATTCCGACAGTGAGGAGGCTGGTGTGGTGATTCGCCAGCAGCCTGTGCAGCTGGCACCCAAGTCAGACAATGAGGAGGCTGGAGAAGAGTTGATGCCACAGGCAGGGATTCAGCCAGGGCCTTCAGAACCTCCAGAAGCTCCTATAAGTGAAGAGGAAGAAGAGGAGGAGCCTCTTCTCGATGCCCGGGCAAGCAGAGCTGCCAAAAGGCAGGAATGGCTCCTCAGGAGGAGGTCTCCTTGAGAGTAAAGCTTGGGGCTAATTGGCCACTCCCCTAGCCTATTTAAGGAATGACGACGACTGAGGCAATTTGCAGGGAACAACTTCGTTCATATTCCTTCGCGTATTGACTCCAGAAACGTCTGATCGGCTCTTGCTTCTCTCTTGTCATTTTTCCTGAAAATTGTTTCTGGGCATTCTGCCAACCACAGTAAGCTTACGGTTATCTGAAAGACTGTGCCTCAGAATTGAGTTATTATTCCTGGGATTCTTGTCGGCTGTAAATGAAGTTAAATTAACAGCCTTTGTTCAGAAAAGACTGATTTAAACTGTGCTTGTGTCCGAACAACTACTAAGAAAGCTCATTAGTAGTCCTTAATTAGTAAACTGAGATTTGTACGGACTTTGTGTGTGCTGCGTTCTTTGGGGTCCGTAGCTGGGGCAGAACACAGAAGTTTAGCCAATCACTTGCCAGAACATTTATTTCCCCTTGTTACCAGCATTGCAAAATCTGGGATCCCTCGATGCCCTAAGAATGTAACTCATTGGGAAAAGGTTTTGAGGCTGGAAGGACTCAGAGAGATCGCTTTTCAAAACAACCTTTTTAAAAAGTGGACATTTTAATAACACAAGGGATTGACTCGAAAGGTTGGGAGAGAGAGACAACAGAGACACAGAGAGAAAGGCTGTTCCAGGCACCGAGAATGTCAGTTCTTGGGAGTACAAAGGCCAAGAATGGGAGTGAACATCAGGATAAAACTTAATCTCCAGGCAGCTTTCCAATCCAGTCCTTGAGAAAGACATTATTCTGAATGACATTCATCTGCACAAAAAAAAAACCACACACGGCCGGCTGGTCAGCCTGTAGCAAAAGACAGTTACTAGCAGGAAAGTGGGGAAGGGATGGCCTGCCCAGAGCAGAGGAGGAACATCTGTGCTCATACCTGGCTTCCTTGCATTTTAGTTCGAAGAAGACCTCAAGCTACAGGTAGCCCTTGTGTCAGGGATCCAAGTAACAACTCCAACGAAAGTTCCCCCCCCCCCCAGTTTCCCACAGTAGGAAATGTGGCAGGCCTGAAGACCCAATGCAAAAAATGTCTTCCAGGCCTGACACCTTGACTTATGAAAACAGTTGCGACCAGAATTCCCATTGGTAAGCATGGCAGTTGTTAAGAGAGTTGGGTTCAATTTTACAACCTTTTTTGTTTTTTGGCCTGCTTGTTTTTTGGTCTGGTTGTTTGGCCTGGCTGCAATGGTTAAGCCAGGGGTCAGCAACCTGGGGCTCTGGAGCCGCATGTGGCTCTTTCACCCCTCTGCTGCGGCTCCCTGTCGCTCAAAATATGCGTCACAACCACCAATGTGCGACACCCGCCGGCACACAATTTATTGAGCTTTTCAACTCCCTGTAGGCCAACCATGGATAAATCCAAGAAAAGAAAAGTTTCAGAAGAAAACTGAAAGGATGCTTAATTTCAACTACATATGCTAGTTTTGTGGTCACTTAGGAAATAGTCAGCACAGGAAGGGTTTTGTGGCTCCCGGTGTTTTCTTTTCTGTGGGAAACTGGTCCAAATGGCTCTTTGAGAGTCTATGGTTGCTAATCCCTGTGATAGGGGAATAAAGTGCATTATAACTTTAATTCAACTACATATGCTAGTTTTGTGTCCGCTTAAGAAATCGTCACGCATGGGAAGGGTTTTGTGCAGGGCTGAAATTCAAAATTTTTCCCTACCGGTTCTGTGGGCGTGGCTTGATGTGTATGGCAGGGGAAGGATATTGCAAAATCTCCATTCCCACCCCACTCTGGGGCCAACCAGAGGTGGTATTTGCCGGTTCTCTGAACTACCGGTTCTCCAGAACCTGTTAGAACCTGCTAGATTTCACCCCTGGTTTTGTGGCTCCTGGTGTTTTCTTTTCTGTGGGAAACAGGTCCAAATGGCTCTTCGAGTGTTTAAGGTTAAGCGAATCACACCGTTGCTAAGCAAAGCCTCCATTGACTTTGCTTGTTGGAAGCCGGCTTGGAGAGTTGCAAAATGGCGATCGCATGACTTTGGGATGTGACAACCATCATAAACGCACACCAGTTGCCAAACAGCCGAATGTTGAGCGACGGTTGTTGTAAGCCAGTTGTTTCAGTGCTGTTGTAACTTTGCACGGTCGCTAAACAAGTAGTTGTAAGACAATGACTCCTTCTGCTCTGTTAACGGAACATTTTCGGACTAGACAACCAGAAGCAGAAAGGAGACAGGCGAATAGAGACAATTCACCCCATGAGGATTTGCTGTGAAAAGATAAAAGTACGCCGAAAAGCACTACTAAACATAAGGCGGGATTTTAAAGCGTGAGGCAGAAAACCAGAAGCCTCTTTTGCAAGGAAACAATGCTGCCCAGGAGCCTGAATTCGATTCAAGAGAATCTGAGCTTAAATCTGATGTCATACGGGAAAGCCACTTTTTAATCCCTTTGATACAGCCTATGTTCCTCAAGATTTTTTTAAAAATGGGTTTTTTAAAAAAAAACCATTTAAAAACCATAACAAGTGCTCTTCCAAGACAGCATCTTTTTTTTTGCCATGTAATATATACATTCAAGAACACTCCACAGATATTTAACTTCTGCATTGCCTGCATTTATAGAGACCAACAAACCGCCCTCTCTCACTGTGAAACTGTCTTAGCCATAAAGATAAATAAATCTTCTGCCTAGTTTGGTTTTAAGTCGCTTCGAGAGAGTGTCCTTCTAATGCATTGCATTTGACAAATGCCATTATTTTCCTAACGAAATACACTCCATAATTTAATCCTTCACTTGGGTCAATTCTGCCTGGGCATGTCTACAAGAAAATAAAACAAGAGTTCACTCTCCTAGCTATCTGCAAAGTGCCACAGGAGCTGCTTAGCCAGGTAAAACTGCGAATGTCTGAGATGGCAAAGAGGGTATTTGCAAAATACAGTTTTGAAGGAAGCGGTGGGTTTCAAAATTGTTTACTACCGGTTCTGTGGGCGTGGCTTGGTGGGCGTGACAGGGGAGGATACTGTAAAATCTCCATTCCCACCCCACTGCAGGGGAAGGATACTGTAAAATCCCCATTTCCTCTCGATCATCTGGGACTTGGGAGGCAGAGAATAGATGGGGGCAGGGTCGGTCAGAATTTTTACTACCGGTTCTCCGAACTACTCAAAATTTCCGCTACCGGTTCTCCAGAACTGGTCAGAACCTGCTGAAACCCACTTCTGTTTTGAGGGTGTAAATGAGTTACACTACAGCCTCTGGCACAGATCAGGGTCATGCCATTAGTTCACCACAGTTGGCTTTTAATACATTTTTTTTAAAAAATGGAATAGCTACAGTACGGTTACAGTCAGGAGTGGGCTTTATATTATGTTACTATGGGTTTGCCACACGCACGCTCGCTTCGTGCATGCCCGCTCCCGGTTCGCTTACGCACCTGCCTTCCACACATGTGCCCTCAAAAACACGCCTAAATAGAACGGCATAGAGCCGGGGCGAGTGAGCCTGCCCCCGTCCACCCGCGATTTCCACTACCGGTACAGGCGAACCGGTCCAAACCGGTTACAGTCCCCACTATAAGAAGGATGGGTCAGAAACTAAATTTGATCTATTTTTAATTTCAGTCCTTAAAAGTCCTTAAATCCTACACTCTCTGGTGAAACTAATAACTAACTAACATGTTTATATTCGAAACACTTCGTGGATTTGTGTTTCCCCTTTCAGTCAAATTTACAAATTATATAACTCGGTTTATCAGCATTCGTCTCGTCTCCAAAATGAACTTGGATGTGTGTGTGTGTGTGTGTGTGTGTGTGTGTGTGTGTAGCGGTTTGACACTGACACGCTTCCTTATTTATGGAACATGTATGCTACATTATTTGTTCTTCATCAATCCCAAAGCACTCTGAGCTGTGTTTACTTGTTCTTGACAAGACAGCGAACAGATAACTCCCCTGCTCCTCAAGAATACCTCTACATAGGACATAACATCAGTATGTGCTAATGCTCCCCTGAGGCCTAGGGAACAGACTTGCAGTATACCACACACATATATGCCTCTCCCTGGAGAGTTAACTCCCCGTGCAAAATAGCCGTTCCAATATGTTAATGCATAAATAGATAAAATCGATTAGGTTAGATTGAGCTACGACAGAGTGCCAATGGAAATTTCCGCGTACAGTTTAAGATGCCATGTCTCAAAAGGGAAAAAAACAAAACTCTGAAAATTCAAGAAGATCTCAGAAACCAACAGCAATCTAATTCAACAAGGGTGGTAAAACGTTTTTGTGGTAGCACTTTTTGGTCTCAAACTCCACTCACTTCTAACACTGATGACGTTGCCTAGTTGGGTAATGAAACGTCTGCAAGAAAGTCACCAAGCTCAGAGAGCACCGAGGACCCCAGAGTTTACCCCTGAGCTACAAATGTTGTCTTCTATTGGAGATGATAGAGCTGTTAAAATATTACGTAGAAAACTTTTTTTTTTGTCCATTTCTCTTATTATTCACATTCTCATATTATTCCAGTGAATTAAGCTGAAACCAGGAATATTGAGAACAACTAAAAGTACTTTACAATGTGTGGTTAATAAAGAGAATTCATTGCCATTAGCTACGGTGATTAACCTGAATTGTTTTCAGAATTTATTAGACAAATTAATGGAGGAAAAACAATGGCTACTGTTGATAAGCTTCCTAGTGTCATTATACTAAGCCACAATGTGGTTGTTTGACATGGGTTAACTACCGGTATGTGCTGTGAGTTCAGTCCCTACAATTTGTAAACAATGGAGAGCAAATTCAGCTAACCATGGTTTGTTGCTATAAATTAGTTCTTACTAATTACTTACTAATGAATGAATACTGCATTCGTGCTCTACTCATGGGCTTTTTATAGGTACTTAAGATAAGGGGTGAAAGTACAAGAGAGTGGAATCTAGCTAGTTAAGATAATACATTTATTTATTTATTTATTTATTTGTTAGTTTGTTTAATATACTGCCCATCTTACTCTCAAGTGACTCCTCTCAAGAAAGGGACTTGACCCATCTGATCTAGAATCCCATTTTCCATTGTGACCATCCAAGGAACTTGAAAATAACAAGCTGGACAGAAGTGTAGGTCAAGAGACATTTGTCTGTGTCCAAGCTTAATATTTGCTCTTTACTGATGAGAAGTTATATATATATTTAAACGATGCAAACTTCAGGAAGACATCCGATTCACAGACTTCAAAAAGAAAGAAAATGGGAAGGAGGGAATTGTAGAATGCATCATTCTTTATATAAATTGCACCTAGAATATCGCACCTAGAAAAGAACAGATCGGAGATGGATGCAGCCAACGATACAAATAAAATAGAAAACATTAGGTCTAAGATGGGTAGGTGTGTCTATGAAGTGGTATCTTTCTGGTCCAACCAGTTTAATGTACATTGCTTTGAAGGTTGACTGAGCCAGAGAATGTTGTTGAAATAATTAATCACACTTCTAAAGGAAAAACACAAGGGGATAGCCATCGGCTGGCTTTTAGCAGCTGCCCTGGTAAAGGAGCATTCAGTCTAGTTTAGTCAGACATCTTCAACATAGGTGCTATTTTATAGAGAAACAAAGAAAAGCAGACAGATCTTTACCTCCCAAAATTTATCCATGTGTATTTCAGCTCTAAGGAAGACAGGGAAAGTGAAAGGCAGTCTCTTCTGACGTCAGGTTAAAGTTACTTTCGTTCTTAGCAATCAAGGCAGAATTCTTTGCAAAATAAAAATTAACAAAAAGTACCATTTTGAATCCAGGCAGACGCTCTCTGTGTTTTCTGTGACTGTTCTTCCATTTATTTTCAGCAGAAGGTGCAAAACCAGTGGTTTTTTCTTTCCAAATTTGGCAACTTTCAGATGAGCGGAGTTCAACTCCCGGAATTCTCCAGACAACTGAAAGTTGCCAAGTTTTAAAAACACTGCTCCAAGCAGAGCAGGATGCGTGAAGAATGCAGGGATTGGATGCATCCAGGGGTGAAATCCAGCAGGTTCTGACAGGTTCTGGAGAACCGGTAGTGGAAATTTTGAGCAGTTCAGAGAACCAGTAGTGGATATTTTGAGTAGTTTGGAGAACCGGTAGTGGAAATTTTGAGTAGTTCGGAGAACCGGCAAATACCACCTCTGGCTGGCCCCAGAGTGGTGTGGAAATGGAGATTTTGCAATATCCTTCCCCCAGGAGTGGGGAGGGAATGGACTAGACTAGACTAGACTAGACTAGACTAGACTAGACTAGACTAGACTAGACT
>WNWU01000103.1:777941-803126 GCA_012654045.1 Ptyas mucosa
GGGAAGGGAAGGGAAGGGAAGGGAAGGGAAGGGAAGGGAAGGGAAGGTCTAAAGTAGTGGCTTCCAGTAATTTATATTTTACTGTCTCTCTCTAAGGTTACTTAATAATTTCAGACAGAGTGAGACACAGAGAGAGATTCAGCTGCCATTCCACTGCATACAGAAATAAAGAATTTTTACATGTAGTTATTCTAATGATCTAAATAAATTGCACATAGTGAAGAAAAGTTCGGTCTTAATCCAGAACCTGGATGGATCTTTATGCAAATCTATTTCCCACTGCATGTCCTCCCAATCTGCCAATTGTACGGTTGGAATATTTACCTCTTTTTGAATGCGGGAACTGCAAAGCATCCCCTCTTTTCAATTTCAATCAGGTGTGAAACAAACCTGTCATGAAGATTGTTTTTCAGGAAAGCATTGTTTCAGCGTTTCTCAAAGATTTGCTGAGATTTGTTACCGGGTACCTTCCTGAGTACCCATAGGAAAAAGAATGGAAAAAATAGGAATTAGATAAGGTTAATGCAATGGTTATATTGTTGGGGGGTTTTTTTCTGCTTCTCATCTCTGTCACTGGAAGAACAATCAATTTAAAAAAACCTATAAGAAATAAAGAGCACTTAGAAAATGCATTATTAAAATGGGACTGACATGCCAATTATAAACTGTTCATCAACTTCTATTCATACTCTAAAAGGCTAGGGGGAGGCTAAATCTTCATTGGAGGGTTCCCTCCATTTCCCCCCCCCCCACTCATTTCCTTATGTACTTTCCCGTCTCCTTTCTTCTTTTGCCCATGGAAATCAACAATATTGAAAATGTTTTGCTTCTCATTCGCATCAGAGAAGTGAAAAAGTGAAGAAACTTCTTGGGTGAGAAGCAAAATATTCTCAAGGGAACCCAAGAAAGTCCAATAGCCTTTTGGAAAAGCACATTTGGGACAACCATGACCTGGATGATTGAGAATCTCCATAGATGTTTTGGATGGGTCTTCTGAACCCCAAAGTGATGGAAGATAAATCTCACAAATGAACCAACAAGGAAAAGATTGGGTTAATGGCTTCTCCATGGGCTATGTAGAATGATCACCAAGCCAATGGGAAGACTTCCGTGATCTTTCATTACGAATGGCAGAAGGAAACCAGTCTTATTGTTCAAAGGATTGTTTTACTAGCCAGTGAGAAATGTGGGCAAAGCTACTTATTACTCCAGGTGCTTCACTTTTGTGTATAGCTCAGGATCTGTAGGCTGCTTGTCCCTCTTCTAGAGATACAGTAGAACCTCTGGTCATGACCATAATTAGTTCCGTAACTTTGGTTGCAATCCACTTTGGTTGTGATGGGAACCTAATTTTGAAAATTTGGCGCTTACAAAAAAAAAAATGGCACGGAAGGGGAAATCGGCTGCGGGGGGGGGGGGGGGAATGTGATTTTTTTTTCCTTCGGCACCCAATTTGGTCATGCTTCTACTGTACTTTTGAAACACTTGAAGATGTTCATGGAGGCCTGATAGAAAAAAAACCTGCAAAATCACCAGACATGTGAAGTATTCCTTAAGACCAACCAAACCTCGGATAATAGACAAGTTTTTTGAGTTACGTTCTTCTTCTTCTGGTAGTTGGTTGTTTTTTTTTTTAAAGAAGTAGGAGAAATGTAGGACTGGTGGGAAAAATGGAGCTGCTGAACAAACTTGAGAAGTGCTCCCTGTTTCCAACAAGATTAACATGAGCTATTCGGATCTGCTTTTTTTCTTACTATCCAGCCTGAAGATATCTGAAGTGTTTAGTTGATCTTCAAAAGTTTGTCTGCAAGTTTCTTCTGAGGAGTTTTGTTAAACCTTTCTGTTTTTTCGCTTTTTCAGGCTAATTCTAATTTGGGATCTATGCAAGTTTTCACTACAACCATTTTTAAAATAAACCCATCGTTGTATTTTGTTCAAATATTTACAACACTTTCTGAATCAAGTCCAAGGAGCAAACAAAATATAGGCAGGAGAATACAATAATTCAATTTTAATTCTTAAAATTAAGAAATATAAAAGGAACATCAAACAACCCAGCAGATAAAACAAGCTCCATCAACAAACTTAGCATAACTAATAAAACTCCCCAAATCACGAAAAATAGGGGAGTTTGTACATCGTGGTAAATTTCATTTGTGAGAATCTAGCTATTATGATTTATCAGTTCTGTTTTATGGCTGGATACATTGTGCAGGCCTAGCCCATTGTGGTTTAGCAAACAAATCATGGCTAATGGTTTGCCCAAGTAGGAATCTAAGATGATGAATAATGGTGAATTGGAGAGGTTCTCCTAGATTAATATTGTAATATTGACAATTTGATGCCCTCATTCCAAATTGCTGCTGGACTGTCACTTCCAGAATTTACTTATATTGAGCTACCTTGATGAACTTTGCTTCCAAGGCCGTAGGCTGCTTGTAGAGTGTCCAACAGCTGCAGTTGACCTTGTATCTGGTTAATACTTGGATAGAATACCTGGGGCTTCCAATGTGAGTCATGGCTGACTGAAGACATCTCCATGAATAAGGGAGATAATGACCCATGTGAAGAATGAAAGACTGGCTTTGGAGAGGAGGTCCTTCATATCTCTCTGGAGAAGGAGAGATTGGGAGATCATCCATGAGTGCTCTGAATCATAGCTTCTCATGAGGAGAGTGTAAAACAGCACTAGGAGCTGGGGGAAATGGGAACCCATACCTTTGTTCTCAGCAGCACTGGAGCCTTTCCTAAAGATACTAAGCCAGCCAAACTGACTTTCTAATCACATGCTGCATTTAATCATTTTATGGATATTAGAGACTTTCAAAACAGTAAGTTTAATTTGATACCTGGTAAGTTTTACCTTCTTTAGAGTTAAGAAATTTTAAGCAGAGTCTAAAGAATCTAAAATAATATACAACTGATAAAAAAACAAAAACAAAATTACAATGGTTAAGCCAGATATAATTTTTTCTCGTGCTTAAGTATCCTTTGAAAAATAGACTAGATATTGATAACTTATATCTAAGAAAGGATATAGATTTCAATGGATAAACTATTAAAAGCTGATGAGAATTTTTTTAAAAAAATTTTTTTTACTTGACATGGACATTATAGAGTTTGATGGCATGGAAGACAACAAATTTGAGATTACCAAAATGGGAATACAAAAGATAAATCAAGAAAAAGATCTCAACATGGAATAGCTGTGAGAAGAAATCCTTGACAATGCTTTTCCGTGGGATTTATCAAGTAGGCTATGAAAGCTTTGAAGACTCCTTTTAAATACCAAAGAGTGATGAAATATTAAATCCTGTGATGCTACAGGAATGATTTAAAAGTCAAGATTGTGCAGAGCAAAACAAAGGAATGTAAAGTTGGATATTTGACCAGAGATAAAGTATTTGTTTTGATATTTCTGCTAACACCTAATGGACTTTTTGCTGAACTAGTTTGCATTAATTTTTACTATACAAATAGTCCTTGACTTACAACAGTTCGTTTAGTGACTGTTCAAAGTTACAACAGTACTGAAAAAAGTGATTTATGGCCGTTTTTCACACTTACGACTGTGGCTTAACAGTTGCAGTGATTCGCTTAACAACTGTGTCAAGAAAGGTCATAAAATGGGGCAAAACTGTCTGGCTTAGCAACATACATTTTGGGCTCAGTTGTGGTCGTAAATCAAGGACTTCCTGTATTCATTAAAAACTGAAATTATTAACCCAAACAAAAATAATTGGATGGAGGTTGTTGTCTAGGAAATCCTGGGATTGTAGAATGGGTTAGGAAATAAATCCCTGAAGAAGGCATTCGCAAACCAGAATGTTGTGTCCATGCCCTTACTGGGAGTTGAACTCATCTTGACAGAATCTTTCATTATGGTAGGGAGGAACTGCAGACTGGGTGGTAATGAGGCAAATATAATGGGATGAAAAATCCCCAAATGTTGTGTGGTTCTTGACTTGATTAGAACATTCTTTCTTGCTTTCTATTGTGATTCTCTCTTGTCAACTACAGGCGCATTTCATGTTCTTTTTCAGCATGTTACATTAGCAAACTCTGTCTAGTTAAATAACCATATCAAAACAATTAAGATAAATATTATTTGTTGTTGTTAGTCCGTGACCCCATGGACAATGCTCTACTATCCCCCGGAGTCCATTTAAACTCATACTGACTGCTTCAGTGACTCCATCCAGCCACCTCATTCTCTGCCTTCTTCTTTTGCGCTCAATCGTTCCCAGCATTAGGCTCTTCTCCAGTGAGTCCTTCCTTCTCATTAGGTGGCCAAAGTATTTCAGTTTCCTCTTCAGGATCTGGCCTTCTAAAGAGCAGTCTAGGTTGATCTCCTCTAGGACTGACTGGTTTGATGGCCTTGCAGTCCAAGGGACTCGCAGGAGTCTTCTCCAGCACCAGAGTTCAAAGGCCTCCATTCTTTGGCGTTCAGCCTTCCTTATGGTCCAACTTTCACTGCTATACATTGCAACTGGGAAGACCATAGCCTTGACTATACGCATTTTTGTTGGCAGGGTGATGTCTCTAATTTTTAGTATGCTGTCTAGATTTGCCATAGCTTTCCTCCCCAGTAGCAAGCGTCTCTTAATTTCTTGGCTGCAGTCCCCATCTGCGGTGATCTTGGAGCCCAGGAAAATAAAATTTGTCACTACCTCCATTTCTTCCCCATCTATTTGCCAGGAATTGAGATACTAAATCTCAGAATCAGCCAGTTGAAATGATTCTGAAAAAAAAAAGTAGCAAGAATAACCCAAATAATTACTATATACTCTGCATTTGGAGTGCTGAGTGCTTCCTCCAACATTTCATAAAGTCGGGAGTTAATCAGCTTCAAAAATGAAATAAAACAAACATATCAATCAATACATTCAGTAGCAAAAGTACAAAATAATAAAGCAGCAGCCAGACACTATAAAAATGAAAAGGAATAATTAAGCAAGAGTTTTCTGCACAGATAATAAAATCTCTAGGCACAATGTTTACAATATTGAAAAGGGCACCAGCTGAAGAGCATATAAATCTGGCCCTAAACCAACCCCAAAAAACTACAACTTATTTGGCTTGCTGAAGTAGTAGAGATTTATTATTACAAGTGGAAAAAAATACAGTATAACCCATATCCAAATCCATGTCTGAAAGTCGAAAGCTTAGCTGACCTTCAGCTCTTAAAACTTTGCTTTAGACTATTCTTCCTTTGTACAGAGTTTAAACCAGGAAGACCCTGCTTCTTATAGGGGCAGCCTTTCTTGCTAGAAATTTCTTGGTTTAACACTAAATTGAAGGGGCAGAGAAATATAATTTCTGGAGATGCTTTGTGCTTTGTTTATTACTGCCATCTCTGGAAAAGTTGATGCACAAGTCAGAGATAGCAATAGCAATAGCACTTCGACTTATATGTCGCTTCACAGGGGTTTACAGCCCTCTCTAAGTGGTTTACAGAGTCAGCCTATTGCCCCCAACAATCTGGGTCCTCATTTTACCCACCTCGGAAGGATGGAAGGCTGAGTCAACCTTGAGCCTGGTGGGATTTGAACTGCCAAATTGGAGGCAGCCGGCAGTCAGCAGAAGTAGCCTGCAGTACTGCACTCTAACCACTGCGCCACCGTGGCTCATGATCAATAATCTTTCCCCAAACCAGATTTCCTTTCTACAATTCATCTTTCTCCCCCCAACCCTTAATTCCTCTTCACATCCTAGATGTAGGATCTTAGATGGATATATGATGCCTGAACAAGTTGGATTATTCCTCGTTGCAACATTTAAGAAGAGCCTTGGATAGTACAGTGGTCTAAAGCCCTGTTATTAACATCAGCTGCCTGCAATTATTGCAGGTTCGAATCTCACCAAGGCTCAAGGTTGACTCAGCCTTCCATCCTTTCTAAGGTAGGTAAATTGAGGACCCAGTTTGTGGGGACAATAAGCTGACTTTGTATAAATATACAAAAGTATGAAGGCTATTGCTTAGCACATTGTAAGCCGCCCTGAGTCTCCGGAGAAGGGCGGCATATAAATCAAATTTAAAAATATATATATATATTCCGAAATTCACAACTGAAGAAAAATAACGTGTGTTATAATCCTAATTTGATTACAATATAAAGGAAATCAGTCATGAATGAAATCCCATTTTTGCCCTGGCTGCATCCATTTATTATTCCGTGGAAATATATACCCTTAGAATACCACTTAGAGGCCTTTGAATCTCTTGGCTTGGGAACAAATGTGTAAGTTTTTGGCACAGTAGGATACACAAAGCCCCTGTCTGGATTTAACATTCTGATGCAAAGTAAGCCACTTAATGGCTTGTTCAATAAATCATAAGTAAAAAAAAAATAAAAATTCCTGGCTTAGCATTCTGTGCAAATTCGCCCAATGAATAAACCAGCCGTGCTAATCCTATCTTGCAACTTTTGATGTAATCTATCTTACAACATTTGTACTCGATTACTCTCCCGCTGAGATATTTCATGTCTTAGGGCCCTCTGAAATGCGGTTGCGGATGGTGAAATTCACTTGCCTTTTTCTAAGGGTATCTTGTTCCTTGAAGGCGGGGTGGGCCAGCGTTACGAAAGAAGGCATGTATTTTATCCAAAAAAAGAGAGAGAGAGAGAGAGCGCCACCTGTGCATAAAATCTCATGTTGTTACAAGCAGATGTGGAGCTAAGTGTTAGGCTCCAAAAACCAAGAGAGGATTGTTGTGCTTCTTCCGATCAAATATCTTTATTGTTCCTTGCCTATAGACAGAATCTTGCCAAACTAAAGCATGTTAATATCCCCATAAAGCATATACTCTGGGAACTATTAAGGAGGAGCCATCTTCACCCTTTTTCCCTCACACAAACTCTATGAACTCTTTGCCCCTCTGGAATGCAGCCGCTCCTTCCTGGAAGTCCAGACTACATACGAAGGAAGGAAGGGAAGGGAGGGAGGGAGGGAAGGAGGGAAGGAGGGAGGGAGGAAAGGAAGGAAGGAAGCACAGGAAGGAAGGGAGAAAAGAGGAGAGTTAGCCTGCAATGCTGCATTGTAACCACTGCGCCACCATGGCCCTTCCTTCCTTCCTTCCTTCCTTCCTTCCTTCCTTCCTTCCTTCCTTCCTTCCTTCCTTCCCACTTAGCAATAGCACTTAGACTTATATACCGCTTTATAGCGTTTTACAGCCCTCTCTAAGTGGTTTACAGAGTCAGCCTATTGCTCCCAACAATTTTGGGTCCTCATTTTACCCACCTCAGAAGTATGGAAGGCTGGGTCAACCTTGAGCCGGTGAGATTTGAACTGCCGAACTGCAGCTAGCCATCAGCTGAAGTAGCCAAAAGTATTGCACTCTAACCACTGCACCATCTCGGCTCATCCAAGGTGTATAAGAAGCCCGGAGGCTTCATTGAATCTCTTGGAATTAAAATCTACAATACAGCAAAAATAATATAATGTAATAATTATTAAGAGAAGGGGTGGGCCAACTTGAGAAATATTGCTGCCTCGAGCTAAGTTACAAAGGGTGAGTCCTACTTCCTCCCCACGTCAAAGATGGAGTTTTAAGGCTGGATTATTAGTATTCTTTTGGCACCTGAATGCAGAAAAGCACACCGGATTCCCTCTTGTGACAGTTAAAAATGTAATTATGATATATTAAGGTACTAATGATTTATTTTCATTAAGCACAGTAGTGACTAACCATGTATCTTGTTTCATGACACCGAAAATCTGCTTAGCTGGATATCCAATTCATGCTGTTTCACAAGCTGGGATAGAGAGATGGGGGGGAAGGATTTGGGCTGAAATCCAACACATTTGGGAGGGTTTCAGGTTGGGGGTTGGATCTTCAAGGACTGATACTTGCAAGGCCAGAATCATCATTATCAAAACGTGTTGAGATGCCTTCTGCATTAAGAATAAGAAGTGAGACACCAGAGTCCCGTATTCTTATAAAGATAGGATAAAATAGTATAAATCCTGGCTTTGTTATAGGCTAGATTCCTGAATGTTGAAGTAGCTTTGAAGGAACTTGTTTAAAGAATCATAGGGCTAGAAGAGACATGAACCCCATGCTCAAGGACTTTATTCCATCAAATCGTTGTCCAGTCTATTTTTGAAAACCTCTAGGAATGGGTTTATAGGCAGGACCACGGTGGCTCGGTGGCTAAGACGCTGAGTTTGTCGATCGAAAGGTCGGCAGTTCAGCGGTTCGAATCCCTAGTGCCGCGTAAACGGGGTGAGCTCCCGTGACTTGTCCCAGCTTCTGACAACCTAGCGGTTCGAAAGCACATAAAAAATGCAAGTAGAAAAATAGGATCATTTTTGATGGGAAGGGAACAGCGTTCCGTGCGCCTTTGGCGTTGAGTCATGCCGGCCACATGACCATGGAGACGTCTTCGGACAGCGCTGGCTCTTCGGCTTTGAAACGGAGATGAACACCGCCCCCTAGAGTTGGGAACGACTAGCACATATGTGCGAGGGGAACCTTTACCTTTACCTAGGAATGGAGGTCTTTATTTGCTTCTTTTACGGCTACATCTGAATCTCTTTCTTCAACTCGTCTGTTGACCCTCAAGCAGTGGTGGGATTCAAATAATTTAACAACTGGTTCTCTGCCCTAATGACCAGCTGGGTAGGCGTGGCTCGGTGGTCATGTGACTGCATGGGCATGGCCAACTCAACGTCACTCATGTTGATGGGCGCTTCGCCTTTGCTGTTACAATGTAATAAGGATTAACCGGAGAGGCAGTTTCTGTAAGCAGAGCAATAAAGATTAGGCTAGAAACACCACCAGAATGTTTCCTTCCTGCCTTCCTTACAGGATTAGCCCTGTAAAGTGGGGGGGGGGGGGGGAAGGAAACAAAATAAGATTTCTTCCAACAACCGGTTCTCTGAACTGCTTAGAAAGTTAACAACCGGTTCTCCCGAATAAGTGCGAACTGGTTGAATCCCACCACTGCTCTCAAGTATTGGTTGAGTTTCTAGAGAGAGATTTTCTGCTATGCGCTGGGTGAAGTTCAGATGAGATTTTTACTAAACTCCTGATTTTTGCATCTCTTTTCTTGATCTTGCAGGCCATTCGATGCACTCTGGTAAACTGTAGCTGCCAGTGTTTTAAGACTGGAAAGATAAACCAACGACAGTGTGACCAGTGTCGGCATGGATGGGTAGCTCATGGTAGGTAGTATAGTATGATGTACTAAAATTCTTTGTGATGGGGCTGTTGATGTATCTGTCTGAGAAAGCTTCGTTCGGAGTTTTAATTTAAAGTCAACTCAATTAAATCTAGAAACCTGTTGTCTGAAGCAAAATTGGCCAGTCTGTTTGAATAATTGAACAGTATAATTGATCCTTCTGAATGAGTCTTGTCTCTAAGCACGTACAGGTTTTTCCCCCCCCCTAAACCTATTTAAAAATCTGAATTGAATAAATTCAATCTGAAGACTGGATTAAGATGACTGAATGAAATCAGATCTAGCTTCCAAATGAAATCAAATTTTGCTGATTTCTACACCTCTATTGTCTAGCTGTCAGCTAGACATACAGTTAGATAAATATATAAATCCAATCCTCATTTTGCGTGGCAAAGCTGATGATAAGACTAAGAAATGAAAACCTAGAACATTTCTCATACGTAATTTGATTTGGTGTTGCCTCCTTTGAGGGGAAAATTGCTATACAGTATATTTTATCCTTATGTGCCAATTTGCTTTGTAATCTGCTTTGCAGTTCAACATGTGCTGAATTGAATATTACAAGTGAAACTATGGGTTTAGATCACTGGTGAAATGCAAATTTTTTCTCTACCAGTTGGGCGTGGCTTGGTAGGCGTGACTTGGTGGGGGGGTCATGTGACTGGGTGGGCGTGACCAACTTTTTTTTTAACTTTTTAAAGCATTTTTTTCTACCTATTCGCCCAAACCGGTAATAAAAGAATGCTTTAAAAAAGTAAAAAAAAAAGTTCTGATGATCGCACAGCACAGCTGATTGTCACAGCTGATTGTCAGAACCTTTTTTTTTTACTTTTTTAAAAGCATTTTTTTACTAGCTTTTGACTGAACCGGTAGTTAAAAAAATGCTTTAAAAAGGTTTTTTAAAGGGACTTCCGGTTGAGCCCCGGCATCGCCAGACGCTTCTTTGCGAAGCGCCAGCCCCAGACTCCGTAGAATCGCAAGAACAGCGAAAATCGGCTGTCTTGCGGTTTGGAATCCTTCCCCCCAGGAAGAAGGGGGGAAGGAGAGCAGACGGGTGGGGTAGAGCTCCCTAAGAGCACCGGATTTTGCTAATAATCTGGTGCTCGAAGATGAGAGCTCCCCGTGAAGCCTGTCAGAGCTCCGGACCTGGGATGCCTCTGACGGGGAAGTTTTTCCCTGTCAGAACTAGATGCCGCGGCCACCCCATAAAACAACTTTAAACAAATATTTCTTGAACCAAGCTGGCGGAGCACAAGGTGCACGAAGGAAACAGCAAGTATTTTTTTTCTTTTTTTTTAACTCCAGGGATTTACTTTCTTTAAAAGATTTCTCTTAAGTGGAAAGTGAAAGCAAGATGGCGTTTGAGTTTCAACGGGGCGTGAAGAAGTGAAAGTTAAACGCAATTATTGATAAGCCCCTGTTTGAAACATAAAACTCCTTTTTGAAAAGTGGATGAAATAAGAAAGGATGTAATAATAATAACTCAAGCAGCAATACAAATTAAAAAGTCTTTTTTTTCTTTTTTCTTCTTGAAACTTTTTTTTTCTTTCTTCTTTTTTCCCCCCGTCCTTCTGGAAGGGAAGGAAGAAGGGGGGCAAGATGGCTGGTCTTTTTGAAAGTAAAGGAAGCAAAGGAGGGTTAATTAACCCTCAATGGTCTGACTTTGAGGAAGCTTTGAGCTCAATTACCTCTGCTTTATTGAAAAGAATTGATACTATATTTCAAGCTTCTCAAGCTGGAAACAATGAAATACATGGAAACACTGAGTTGCAATCTAGCAGTGGGGGATTGAATGAAGAGCTGGGAGAGGAAAAAAAACAACAACAGACTATAGCCGATCTTACAGAAGAAAGAGAGATGAAGGCTGAGCAGGATAAGGAGCAAGAAACTCTGGAAGTTGAAATTTTGGCTACACGAATTTTTTTTAATAAAATTCAATCTCTATTTAAAGAGCTGTTTCCAGAAGAAGCTACATTCCTGCAAAAAGTTTATAATATCCAATCCCAAAAACCGCAAAATTTTACTGGAGTTAAAAAAGGCAGAGGGATCAAAGTTAAGAAGAAAGTTCGTAAAAAGGAAAAGAAGAAAGCCTGGAGAAATGGAAAATAACCCTGCTTGACGAGATGATGGTCCTTAAAAAGTATTGTTTAAATGTTTAAAGATTTTGAATTTTTTGGGAAAAAAAATAGACAGCAGTTTAATGCCAGTTAACTAAGTGATGAACGATGAGGAGGCAATCTATAGCTGTATTGGAATATTTTGAGAAGAATAAACAGATCACAGCAATGCTGGTGTGTTGGGCTGTGAAATATGCCCTGACTTGAAGGATTTGGAATATTTTATTAAGGACTGTGATAAATCTGGATCTAACTGTAAACGTAGAAGTTTTATTGAATATACTAAACTGGAGCTTCCTGTTTGATGGTAATAAATATAAGGCAAAAGAACTATGGATCTAGAGCAATTGCAGCTGATCTGGTGGTTTCCCTAATACGTTTGATGAATCTACTAATCTAATTTCTGAATGGATTTGATGGATATTATTACAAATATAATTATAAAGTCACTCGGGGGGTTTTTTTTTATAAAGAAGCAACTTTCTATTTAGGTGGTAGACGTAAATGATGAAGATATTCTATACGCTGTTGGAAGATGTGAAGACAAGAAGATTAGCAACTGGTTTAATCTAGTATGAAGAATTTAAAATGTTTGATATAGTTATTAAATGACGTTTTATCTGTATTGATAAATTAATAAGAGGTTTGATTGTTATATTCTTTTTTTGACTAAAAAATTTATTATTATTGTTTTTTTTATTAAGTGTTTTAACTATAACTGGACCTTGATGGTTTAAAAATGGAGGACGGAAGACTTTATATAGTATTTTATCTTAAATTTGGGGTGTTTTTTTTTGATTGAGGGTTTTTTTATTTTTCCTTGTTGTTGGGTTTTTTTTCTCTGTTTTAAATGAAAGAAGTTATAAAATATCTTGTTAGATCGTATAGACTTAATAATTTGCTAAGTATTAATTAGTTATATTGAGTAATGATAGGTTTGATTACATAATACTTAATTGTTTTATTAACTGCTGTAACTATAAATGGAGACATGGAGATTAATTCTGTTGAATTAGATGGAATAAGAAGAAAGAAGACTTGCTTTCCTTTTATCTATTTGTTTAATGATTAGGATTATGATAAGTGTGAAATGGAGTTTAATTTAGATAATTTGAGCTGTATTTTATTTTGTATATGCTCTGGGAAGTCGGGGGGGTGGTTGGGGAGGGGGGAGAAAATGTATGTAAAATTTTTAAAACTTTTTCAATAAAAAAAAAGTTTTTTAAAAAGTTCAGACAATCAGCTGTGCCATGCGATTGTTGGAACTTTTTTTTAATTTTTTAAAGCACTTTTTTACTACCGGTTCGGGAGAACCGCCCCGAACTGGTAGCATTTCACCCATGGTTTAGATTGGAAAAGAGAATGACAGGTAAAGAAAAGATTGGTCTAAGACTTCTGTCTCCCAAAAATTCCAAATGATCACTTCTGATTGATTTTTTTAAAAAAAATAACCAAGCTATCAGAATCTTCGTTGCATGCAAACCTACCTGACTTAAATTGTATAGGTTTCTACATATTTCTTTGTATATATCCAGCCAGGTCCAGCCAGGTCAGTAAAATGAGGACCCAGATTGTTGGGGGTCATATGCTGACTCTAAAAACCACTAAGAGACGGCTGTGAAGTGGTATATAAGTCTTAAGTGCTATTGCTAAATTCTATAGATTGTAGCAACTGGTTTATTGCAAAGGTGAGCAATCTATGGGCCCAGATCGGGGGTGAAATTCAGCTGGCACTATCCGGATCGCATGATCCGGTAGCGGCTGCGGTGGGAGGCTCCGCCCACCTACCCAGACGTCATCACATCCCATTTTTTACCCTCTGCACATGCGCAGAAGGCTCTGCGCATGTGTGGAGGAGGTACGCACGCTAACATTTGCGAACCGGTAGTGAAGGTAAGTGGATACCACCCCTGGCCCAGATGTTATGGTACTACATCTCCCAGTTTCCCTTGTCATTAGCTATTTCCTAGGGTTGCTGGGAGTTGTAGTTCAGCAAACAGCAGGAAGACCAAATCCCTTGCTTATTGATCAGATATTTCTAATTTTTCAGACCATAGGGAATGACGTTGGAATGGCTGTTAAAGCATTAATTACTTTAATTAATTAATGAACGATCAGATGGATAACAATCCCTAGTTGCTGAACTGCTATTGCTAGTGTGGTTATTTTGAACCCAGTTATTCATCGGTGGCTGCATTTTCTTTTCATCGTTTCAGCTTTAAGTAAACTAAGGGTCCCAAACTTGTACCCAACCAGCCAAGTGGAAATAGTCCAATCCAATGTGGTCTTTGACATAAGCAGCCTCATGCTGTATGGAACTCAGGCCGTTCCCGTCCGTCTCAAAATCCTCCTGGATCGTCTTTTCAGTGTCTTGAAGCAAGAAGAGGTCATACACATCCTCCATGCTCTGGATTGGACACTTCAGGACTACATACGTGGTTATGTTTTACAGGTAAGCGTCAAATTCACGGTTCTTCCTAACAGACAAAAAGGGCGGATAGGAAGGGAGCCAGCATGGAGCTATTGGAATCCAAAATATCAGGACACGGAGAAGACATATCGCCATAGAGTTCTTGAAGAACAGGGATGGAACCAGATCTCCACCGAAGCACAATTTTTACGATGGTAGGGAGATATACAAAGCAACCTTTAAAAAAAAGTGGGATTGCTAGGCCTTCAGCTAGAGTTATGCAAATTAAAATATACGGATGATTGACCAATATAGGATTGGTCTGTAAAGATTCCCAGTCATCCAGGTCATGGTTGCCCCAAAAGTGCTTTTTCTTCAGGAGGCAACTGGACTTTCTTCCTTTTTCTTTCGAAGATGTTTCGCTTCTCATCCAAGAAGCTTCTTCAGCTCTGACTGGATGGTGAAGGAATGGAAGGATTTATATTCCTTGCAGACAGCTGGTCCTTTGCAACCTTTTAAAGGGTTGTTGAAGCACTTGGAGGTTTATGTGTGTCCTCAGGGTTACCTGAGTGGTGCTCCTGGTTCCTGTAGTCTGCATTTTTTTTCTGGAAATCCCTTCCTACTCCCATGAACACCTTTTGAATGGTGTGGGAGCAGGAATGGATTTCCAGAGAAAAATTGCCTTCGAGTCCCAGCTGATTGGCTGGAAGGAAAAAAACTGTTTAAACTCTTGCCGCGGGGCTTCAAAGGGCCGCCCTACAGCTGATCAGTGTGGTGGTAGACCAGTGCACTCGAAAAACAAATGGGTAGACCAGGATGCTCCAAGAACAGATGGGTAGACCAGTGCCTCCAAAAACAAATAGGTAGACCAGGACACTCCAAGAGAAAATGGGTAGACCAGGGTAGACCTGCAAAAATACATGAGTAGACCGGTGCCTGCAAAAATAAATGGGTAGACCCGTGCCTGTACAAATACATGAGTAGACCGGTGCCTGCAAAAATAAATAGGTAGACCAGTATCTGCAAAAATAAATGGGTAGATTTAACTGCAAGCAGTTAAAAGCCTGTTAAACCAGTACCTCTGCTAAATTCTAAAGAATTGTCACATGGCCATCAAACCACGCCCACAAAATAAGCCATGCCCACAGAACCGGTAGTAAAAAAATTTAGAATCCACCCCTGTTCGTTACCAAGCGTCATTCATTCACTGCATAATTACCGACCCAAGTGACCTTCTTTCAGATTTGACCTCCATCAAGCGTAGACGTCCACTCGACCCAATATCCGTTGCCCACCTCTCTGCTCGCTGTGTTTCCTTCCTTTAATGTAAAGTATGATTTACATTACGCCCCCAGTAAATATTTAATGCCGCTTGATAATCTTGCTTTTTAGTGTTAAGATGAAAAAAAAAAAAACAAGACCACGGGCTCAATTACCTTGAACCTCTTTTGCATGAAAAATTGATGACGATCCGTTCGTCTTTAGAAAACCTCTTGCGTGCCCACTGAAATTTCTCAGTGGGCCATCAAATACATGTTCTGTAATAAAATATTTAGTGTAGTTATTGGGGAAAAGTTTGGGAGAGGTTGGGAGTTTGAAAGAACTCCAACGCTCTAGTGTAATTACAGCTGCGCTCTCTGAACCGGAGAAAGGATCGATTTGGGTTCATTTGCTCTTCTGATCTTCGTGCAGAATATGATTAAAGTTGCAAAGAAAGAATACTCAACGTAGAAGTGAGGCTAAATCTCCTTTTGATTGCTCCACCGAGTTGCCTTGTACTTGGGTTTTGTTCCACCGGCACGTATCCTAACATTATTGGGATGATCACAAAACACCTTCCCAATCATCTGTTAGGATGATTGTAGAAAGGACTCGGGCCAAGGTGATTGAAAACTCAAGAATGACATGCTGCAAAGGTGTGCTGGCAACCTGTCCGCAGGTAGATCGATTATGTGGATTCCGCTAGACAGAAGCCCTGATCTCTCCGAAAGCTGTCCGAGGTCAGCAAGTTAGCAGAGACTAAACTGGCTCCTAAGACAAGGGTGGCTTTTTTGGATGAGGTCCGGCTGGTAGCCTTTTGTTCCTTTCCTGCTGGATTTCTTGAAACAGCTTGGTGGAACAAATACAAAGGAAAGCAGTGATGGGATTCAACATTTTTTTACTACCAATTCTTTTTTTTTTGTAAAGTTTTTTTATTTTTAAGACAAACAAACATTTAGTACATCATTCACTTCTTCCATGTGACATTTTGGTGTTATCTTCAAAACTTTCTTCTCTTCTCTACCTCTTCAATCTCACCCAAATCCATTACAAATATTTTCCACTAATATAATATTCTAATTACAACCAATTCTTTTTTCCCCCCAATCTCTTTTAAAAACTTACTTGTTTCTCTCTTCTAACCAATAGTAAAATTTATTCCATATCTTAAAGTATTCTGAATCTTCTCTTTCCTTTATCATCATAGTCAATCTATTCATTTCTGCACAATCTAAAAAAATTTTAATTACTTCTCCCTCCGAAGGTATATTCTCTACTTTCCAATTTTGTGCATAAACAATCCTTGCCGCTGTTATTACATGAATAATCAAATATATATTATCTTTACTAATTTTCTCTGGTAAGATACCCAATAGGAATAGCTCTGGTTTTAAATCTATACATTGTTGTATCATTTCCTCCACCCATAACTTAATTTTATTCCAATAGTTTTTCGCTTCAGGGCATGTCCACCACATGTGGTAATATGAACCTGGTAGCTGGTGACATTTTCAACATTTAGCTGATTTATCTTTAAACATTTTTGCCAGTTTCTCAGGGGGCCATCTATGCCATCTGTAAAACATTTTATATTGATTTTCCTTATATGCAGTGGACATTTTTTACTACCAGTTCTGTGGGTGTGGCTTGGTGGGCGTGACAGGGGAAGGATACTGTAAAATCTCCATTCCCTCCCCACTCCAGGGGAAGACACTGCAAAATCCCCATTTCCTCCTGATCAGTTGGGACTCGGGAGGCAGAGAATAGATGGGGGCGGGGCCAGTCAGAGGTGGTATTTACCGATTCTCCAAATTACTCAAAATTTCCGCTACTGGTTCTCCAGAACTGGTCAGAACCTGCTAAATACCACATCTGGAAGGAAGGCTTCCAAAGCAGTTTGCAACTTGGTTTTTTTTAAAAAAAGTCACGATTGAAAAGGAAAAAGAAGCAGAAAAAGAAGCGCAGAAATGTAATTGCCACATTTTGGGGGCCATATTTTATGAAAATTCCCACCTTGCCCTTTTGATGCCAGGCCAAGGATTTTCAGAGCCGTGGTGGCACAGTGGTTGGAAATGCAGTATTGCAGGCTAACTCTGCTGACTGCCAGCAGTTTGGCAGTTCGATTCAAGGGTGACTCAGCCTTCCATCCTTCCAAAGTTGGTAAAATGAGGAACCCAGATTGTTGGGGGCAAGATGCTGATTCTGTAAACCACTTAGAGCTCTAAAGCACTGTGAAGCGGTATGTAAGTCTTAACTGCTATTGCTATTTAAGTTTCCCATTTGAAAGAAGAGAGAAGGTCTCCCAATTCTTGAGATTCTCAGTCATCCAGGTCATGGAGAAGCCAGAGCTGGAGAAGCTCTGGCTGGATGGTGGGGAATGGAAGGATTTATATTCCTTGCAGACAGCTGGTCATTTGCATCCTTTTAGAGGGTGGTTGAAGCACTTGGAAGGTCTCCCAATTCTTCTTTCTCGTGATCTCCCCAGTTGTCTTCACTTCTCTTTCTGCTGTACTCTTGACAATCAGTTATGTTGGACAGCAAGTAGACCAGATAAATGAAGAAGAGCAGCTTGACTATAAGACCTTGGATAGTACAGTGGTCTAAAGCACCCTGTTATTAACACAGCTGCCTGCAATTATTGCAGGTTCGAATCTCACCAGGCTCAAGGTTGACTCAGCCTTCCATCCTTTCTAAGGTAGGTAAATTGAGGACCCAGTTTGTGGGGGCAATAAGCTGACTTTGTATAAATATACAAAAGTATGAAGGCTATTGCTTAGCGCATTGTAAGCTGCCCTGAGTCTCCGGAGAAGGGCGGCATATAAATCAAATTAAAAAAAAAAAAAGATCAACATCTAGTCTCTTTCCTCTTGTACAGGGCAACTGAGAGTGCTCTACCTGTTAGAAATTAAACAGAACATTTCTCCCTTTGGTCACGCTGGAGAAGTCAACCCAATTCAATGAACTAATCTACTTTTCTGTTGAGCCTAGTATGTTGCCCTTTCAAGTGTATTGTTACTGTTGTCATTTGTCTTTTTGAAGGATGCTTCAGGAAAAGTCCTGGATCACTGGAGTATCATGTCCGGCGAAGAAGAACTGGCTACCTTGCAGCAATTTCTACGTTTTGGGGAAACCAAGTCCATTGTGGAGCTGATGGCCATTCAGGAGAAAGAAGGGCAATCCATTACTATCCCACCGACCACAGCCAGTATGGATATTAGAGCCTTCATCGAAAGCTGCAACCAGAGAAACTCCAACCTTTCGGCTTCTTTAGACAAAATGCACCCCATCCACGTCCATCACTTTGAAAATGTGGTCAATAACATGGCATTTATGCTGCCCTTTCAGTTTTATAGCCCCGTCCCTCCACCTTTGATTGGTTCGCTCCCAGAGAGGCTCTTGATGGAGTCCTCTCGAGATCACAGCCCGGACTTAAAACAAGACGACTACATGCCGTTTGCTGAAAACAGTTTCTTAACTTCCAATCCATCATTTCACCCAGAAAAGGAGAAGGGGACCATCAGCCCGGATCTCACTTTGAAACTGAAAGAGGACGTTTCACCGAGTGGTTTGAAAACTCAGACCGCGTCCTCCAAGCTGGAAACGAGCCAGGTATCTCAAGACACTAAGATGAAGTCAGTTGACAAAAATGGGGCCGGAATTAGGAAAGGGCGTGTTTTCTGTACGGCCTGTGAGAAGACCTTTTATGACAAGGGCACTCTGAAGATCCACTACAACGCCGTCCATCTGAAAATCAAGCATAAATGCACCATTGAAGGCTGCAACATGGTGTTCAGCTCTCTGAGGAGCCGAAACCGTCACAGTGCCAATCCCAACCCCAGACTACACATGCCCATGAACCGAAACAACCGGGATAAAGATCTCCGCAACGGGTTGTCTCTCCGTGGTCTGGAGGAGACCAAAAGGACCGATTTTACCCTTTTGCCTCCCGATCACAGATCGGTTCCTATCTATGGGAGTTCTGGTACCGATGCCAAAATCCAGCCAGGTTTTCACCACAGCGGACACAACGGTGTCCTCTTTCCCAATTTGAAGACGGTGCAACCAGTGCTTCCCTTCTACCGCAGCCCGGTCACCCCGGCCGAAATAGCAAACACACCAGGTACGCTTCCTTCTCTACCTCTGGTTTCCTCGTCGGTACCTGAACCGCAGGGCTCCAGTGAGTTGCCTTTTGACCCATTGCCTAAGAAAAAATCCCGTAAGTCTAGCATGCCCATCAAGATAGAGACAGAAGCTGTTGACACCACTAGCCCAGCTAATGAAGTGGCCAGTTCAGAAGATGATGGGACTTCGAAGGCGGTAAGTGAAGGGCCTGTGGAGATGGGGGTGTCTAGGATAGAAAAAAATGCCGATCATCTCACGGAGAAGCAATCTCACTCAGAGGCGTTGGGGATGTCCGTTTCCAAGGTTGGAGGGCTCAAAACGTTGCAGGCTGTCGAGACAGATAACCGGTGCACTGCAATGGACAAACTGCATAAGCCAGACCAAGACAAATCACTAAGAATAGCCTCTTGTGAGCATGCACGCGAAGCAGCCAACCAACACCACGATGTGACCAAAGCAGCATCTGAGCCCTACGGCTACTTTAGAGAACCGTTGAATTGCAGGATCCCAATGAACAGCTGGCCCGAACTGCATTACCACTTGTTGAGTGGAAGCAGTTTCAGCACACTATCCAACCGGAGTCTGGCTGTTCCTGAGTTTGAAGCGTGTAAAGAGATGGAACACGGCTCTCCCCAGGCCCTGGGCCTTCCACAGGAAGACGCCCGCTTTCGTTGCGACATCTGCCTGAAGACTTTTAAAAACCCTTACAGTGTCAAAATGCATTTTAAAAACGTGCATCTCAAAGAAATGCACACGTGCGTTGTGGAGGGTTGCAATGCCGCGTTTCCCTCGCGTAGAAGCCGAGACAGGTAAGGATGGGCGGGCAAAATCACTGTAAACCCCCCTCCCCTTGTGTTTAAAATAAACGGGTTTACACAAAAGGGGTTCTTTTATGTTTTGGGGTGGGATGCAACGATCTGTTCATGCCTGCTTTACTGGCCCATTACACTCTTTTGTCAGAAGAGCATTAAAATGAAAATCCATCGTCAAAAGGTTCTCTTAGAATAACAGAGTTGGAAGGGACCTTGGAGGTCTTCTAGTCCAACCTCCTGCTTAGAAAGGAAAACCCTACACCACTTTGGACAAATGGTTATCCAATCTCTTCTTAAAAACTTCCAGTGTTGGAGCATTTACAACTTCTGGAGGCAAGTAGTTCCACTGATTAATTGTTGTAACAGTCAGGAAGTTTCTCCATAGTTCTAGGTTGCTTCTCTCCTTGATTAGTTTCCACCCATTGCTTCTTGTCCTGATTTCAGGTGCTTTGGAGAATAGCTTGACTCCCTCTTCTTTGTGGCAGCCCCTGAGATATTGGAAGACTGCTATCATGTCTCCCCTAGTCCTTCTCTTCATTAAACTAGACGTACCCAGTTCCTGTAACCGTTCTTCATATGTTTTAGCCTCCAGTCCCCTCATCATCTTTGTTGCTCTTCTCTGCACTCTTTCTACAGTCTCCACATCTCAGCATAGAACTAAACTCTGCTTTTCAGAAGGCAAGGAGGTGGCTATATTGCTGATAGGTGATGAAAATAGAAAAGAAGTGCATTTTTAAGATTAAGATGAAGGAGGTTAAGTACCACTTCACATTCTGACTTTATTTTATTTATGGGGGTTCTTTTTCCTTGACAGGTTTTCTATCCACGTTATAAAGTAAGGATGAACAATAATGTCTTTCTAGAAATCACAGTGAAAGATTCCTCTGTATTTTTATTTATTTTTTATTGCCATCACCATTTCTATCCTGCCGTTCTATTATCCACTAAGCAAAGTCTGGTCTCTTTTTTATCTTGGGAGGTTTAAGAAGAGTGTAGAGTTCTTTGGAATCGTTCTGGCCGCTGCTGGCCCAAATAAAATCTTCCGTATTGTTTTTAAATCTAGCAGTTTCCATCCATTATTCCCTGTCTGGCCTTCCAGTGCTTTGAAAAATAGCTTGACCCCCTCCTCTCTGTGGCAGCCCCTCAAATATTGGAAGACTGCTATCCTGTCTCCCCTGGTCCTTCTCTTCACTAGACTAGCCATGCCCAGTTCCTGCATTGACAATCGGAATTGTCACAGCTCTTATTCTTTTTCAGTTCTTTGGCGACATTTTCCCCTCCTTGGGGATCATATTCTGTGCATTTGATAACGGTATTTTTATCTGGAATGATTGTGTTTATAAAATGCAACAGGTCACTTTACCGGTTTAGTGCAAATAGGGCTGGAAATAATATTCACACGGAATATGATTGCCGTTCAGGATCATCTCTGTTTGCCTTTAGTTGCAGAATTTTATACAGGGGTGAAATCTAAAAGTTGTTACTACAGGTTCTGTGGGCGTAGCTTGGTGGGGGGGTGGTAATGTGACTGGGTGGATGTGGCCAACTTTTTTTAAAAAAAACTTTTAAAAGCATTTTTTCTACGGCTGAAAAAATGCTTTTAGAAGCCTCTGACGATCAGGCAACTCAGCTGGGATCGCCAGAGGCTTTTAAAGGCATTTTTTTTTCTCCTACAACCTCTTCAGCCGAAGAGGTTGTAGAAAAAATGCTTTTAAAAGCCTCTGACGATCCCAGCTGAGCCGCGCGATCATCAGTGGCTCTTTTTTTTTACTTTTAAAAGCATTTTTGCGGCCAAAGAGGTTGTAGAAAAAATGCTTTTAACAGTAAAAAAAAAAAGCCTCTGATGATCGCGCAGCTCAGCTGGGCATGTGGGGGGGGGGCAGGGATTTTTGCTACTGGTTCTCCGAACCACCTACCACCATCGCTATCGAATCGGGCGATCCGGTCCGAACCGGGAGCATTTCACCCCTGGTTTTATATTTTAATGAGCACTGCTATCCTGACTCCCCTGGTCCTTCTCCTCACTAGACCAGCCATGCCCAGTTCCTGCAACCGTTCATCGTTTTAATATTTAACAACTTTTAACTGTTATTTTGTTTTCCTAAGCAGCTCTTCTTTTTTTTACTCTAGATATTTCTTTTTTATTTCTCCAGACACAGCTCCAATTTAAACCTTCACCATAAACTTTTAACGAAAGACCCTTTGGACATCAACAAGAACCATTTCAACGCGATCGACCTCTTGAAGGACATGGCCAAAGACGTCTGTCCAGAAGCCTGTTTGAAAGAACATCTGGAGCAACACACCACGGTCATTTTCAAAAGCAAGACGAACAGAACTGGCAGCTTGGTTTTCCCAATGAGCAAGATCACACAAGCCTGTCCCGAGAGCTGCGGGCCTGACCCCAACGAGGGAGCCATTCTGGATTTAAGCACCACGTCTAGCGTTAAATCCGAGAGTGGAACTCATTCCTCTTGGGATTCGGATGGAGGCAACGAAGAAAGCTCTTTAGAGGACAGCAACGAAAGCTGTGAAAGTATTTGCTTGACGCCCAATGAAGAGCTTTACCAAGACTGTTGTCCGGTGGAGGCCCCTAACCCGAATTTCCCAACCGCACCTTCCTGCTTGCCGATCACCTGTCACCTCTGCCAAAAAAGCTACAGCAATAAAGGAACGTTCCGAGCCCATTACAAAACCGTGCACCTCCGTCAGCTGCACAAATGCAAAATCCCGGGTTGCAACACGATGTTTTCTTCCGTTCGTAGCAGGAACCGGCACAGCCAAAATCCCAATTTACACAAGAGTTTGAGCAGGTCGTCCCACAGCCCTCTGTAATAATAGCTCAGTGTTTCAGAGTATTTCAGTTGCTGTTGTTGTGTTCTATTTATCATTTCAGCCATTTTTTTCTTCTTCGTTGTTGTTAAGCGTTAGAAAGAGGCAGGGTTTCACTTGCTTTTCCATACACCCTGTTCGAAACACGAGGTGCAATTCCATTCTCGTTCCAATACACCCACCCCAATGGGTTAGGTTTTTGCATACTGTAAACGTGGACGCCAATATAATATAACGAGATACAAAGCGAGCCCACAAAATGAGTCAGGGGTTTTTTTTTCCCCCCCTCTTCACTCTTCTCTTCTGTTACAACACAAAGTCCAGCTTGTGACACCAATATTTTGCATTGGACGCCCAGATGTCATTTTCGGCACCAGTCCTATCTTTGTTTTAATGTGTAGCTCCTCCCGCGAGCTGACTTGACAGTATTAAATTAATGTGGTGGTTTCCCCATAATTTATTATTGTATGCCTGGGGAACAGAAAGGCAGCAGATTTAAGAAAAACTGTAGCATTTGATTCCGGAGTCCTTGGTGGCCGTAGAAATTCTGTTTGAAGACCCATTGTTGAGTTCTTTTCTGCCCCATGGCTTGTATACTGTTCTCACCACATTTGAAAACAGGACAATTCCACAGGTTTTCCCCTCTATCTGAAGGACAGAGTTGGCTTCAAGATGGACCTATGAACTGCCAGATGCTAAAGCCACTCAGCAGTTCTTGGGTGTCTCTTGAAACTTACTTCCAAGCAACCCCGTATTTTTCTTTGCAAGGAAACAAACCCTAGAAAACAATGCAAGTTCTAATTTTTTGTGTGTGATTTTTTTATTTTTTAATTTTTGGAAAGACTCTCCGTTGACTTTTGAGAGCATCGCATGAATTATATACAGGACCAGCGAAACCTGAGATGCATTCCAACATTTTGAACCACATGTCGGACATTTTGAAATGCAATGTATAGTTTTACTGCACTTTTTTTTATTGCCTCGTTGAGAAAAATTAAAATTCCCTCGTTGGGAAAAAAATTGCATTCGACATTTTCCAGAATTCGGCAGGAAGCGACGCGAAAGAGGGAGGATCTATTAATATGAATAGATATCTATCCATTGTGTTGATGTACAATGGCGGGCTGGGAAGAAGTCCGATATTTTATTATGACTTTAATAAGAATCGTCCACTGACTTTGATGATGTTCTGTTTTGTATTAGCACATTATTTAGTATAAATGAATAATATCCCACATCCTGGTCATTATGCATAATATCACTTTGGTGTTATGTCTTATGCACTTAACGACACTGGAATTGGTCTTACATTTTACTGAAAGAACACTTTCGTTCTATTTAATTTTCAATCGGGCGATTGCATTCCTGTGGTTGTGTACGCCACGTGCAAATATGTTTGGCGAAATAACGATGAGCAGTGAAAGCAATTCAAATATTATTATTTTTTAATCACTAGACCTTTGAATGATATATATTTATATCATGGGTTGATCCGTTGTATTCAGCAAGCAATGTTGCCAAGGGCACATTAAATACATATGATGCCAAAATCATTCCAATTCTCTTTCTTTCTTTCTTTCTTTCTTTCTTTCTTTCTTTCTTTCTTTCCGTCCTTCCTTCCTTCCTTCCTTCCTTCCTTCCTTCCTTCCTTCCTTTCTTTTGACATGAGATCTCTCTCCTCCCCAGATTTTTTCAGTTGGCTACATTTGAAAACCTGTTATTTGTTGTTGCTGTTGTGTAATGTCTGAATAATATTAAGTTAAACAAAAATGGTTTGTTTTTTTTACATTGCAGGTAAGATAAACAGGGCAAAGTATGTATCTTGGATACTCGGTGATTAATTTATTCTAAGCCAGAGAGTGCGTGCTATCCCATAAAACCCAGTTGCACTCAGTTGCATTATTCTTGCTCTGATGTGTAAAGCTTGCAGACTCAGTTTATTGTTGCTAGAGTCTAAGCTTTATTTTTTTTAAAAAAAAAGTCTAATCAACAGTTAGATGGGGTGGGGGCTCCAGATTCCTAAGGGAGGGGACTGTTTATATCAGCAGCTGAGCAATTTCCAAAGAAATCGTCGGTTATAAACTGACTCCTTCAAACCAAATTGGATTTGTGCACTGATTCCAAAATGAGGTTTTGAAGACTGGATAAGAGAGAACAATAGGATGTTCAACCTTGGCAACTTTAGAATTTATTCTCTTCTCTTCTCTTCTCTTCTCTTCTCTTCTCTTCTCTTCTCTTCTCTTCTCTTCTCTTCTCTTCTCTTCTCTTCCCTTCCCTTCCCTTCCCTTCCCTTCCCTTCCCTTCCCTTCCCTTCCCTTCCCTTCCATTCCATTCCATTCCATTCCATTCCATATTATCTATTCTGTTCCGTTCCATTCCATTTCATTCCATTCTATTCCATTCCATATTTTCTGTTCTGTTCTGTTCCGTTCCGTTCCATTCCATAT
>WNWU01000103.1:803226-819438 GCA_012654045.1 Ptyas mucosa
TCCAACTCTGCTATTCTATTCTATTCTATTCTATTCTATTCTATTCTATTCTATTCTATTCTATTCTATTCTACTCTACTCTACTCTACTCTACTCTACTCCATATTTTCTATTCTGTTCTGTTCCATTCCATCCCATTCCATATTTTCTATTCTATTCTATTCGATTCCATTCCATTCCATTCCATATTTTCTATTCCGTTCCATTCCATTCCATTCCATTCCATATTCCTATTCTATTCTATTCTATTCTATTCTATTCTATTCTATTCTATTCTATTCTATTCTATTCTATTCTATTCTTGTGGAATTCCCCAGGCTGGCTGGGGAATTCTGGGAGTTGAAGTTCATAAGTCATAAGGTGACCATGGTTGGACACACCTACTTTATCGTGTGGACCCAATACGCTTAAATCCAAAGACTTTTGTGTGTTTTGGATGGAAACTCATCCAAGACTTGAAGATCCTAATGTTGCAGCAGCATTGATATTGACACGAAGGTTGAACGGAATGAGTGAATAAGCCAGGTTAGCAGAAGACACGAGGGAAGAGTTGTGACTTGCAACAGGGTTAATAAAGTTGGCAAGTCTCTTCCCCATTCCCGCGGGTTTTGTTATAAATAAGAGCATCTTTTTTAAAAAGGAGCAGATGCTGAATACTGTGGATTCTGTAGAATTTCCGGCCTTCTCTCCTGCAACTGAGCAAAAGGAGGTCTCAGAAGTTACTCAGGAAAGCTCAAATGATCAGCTTGACTTGGTGGCTCAGTGGCTAAGACACTGAGCTTGCCAATCAGAAAGGTCGGCGGGTCGAATCCCTAGTACAGGTCTCCTCCATGAGCAGGGGGTTGGACTAGATGACCTCCAAGGTCCCTTCCAACTCTGTTAACTGATGAGAATCCTCTTCATAAACTTTGACAGCACTGCCAGAAAGTGGTGTGAAGATGTAGTAAAACCAGTCTGAATAGAACGGGCAACGGCCAGGTTGATGCCATTCCTATGTTTAAATACGCCAAGCTATGCACAGATGTTTCATCAGAGCTTACAGCCTAAATGAAACAAAACCAGTTAACATTTGTGCTGTAAATAGGGTGTAGCTGTACCATGCACCAAGCGTACCTTAAAAAAAAGAAAAGAAAATCTCAGGGAAACAAAGCTCATTGTCAAGAGGAAGATAAACCACACACACACACACACACAACGGCAATTCTCAACCTATGAAATGGGTTGAGAGGCGTGATCCTTTGGTGGAGAACTGTGGCTTTAGCAGATACTCAACACAACAGTGCTAGTGAACAGATCTAAGGAAACAGTGTAAGTTGAGTGTAACTACATACTCATACCGCATACTGTTGCTTTAGCAGATACTCAACACAACAGCCCTAGTGAACAGATCTAAGGAAACTCTACGTTGAGTGTAACTACATATTCGAAGCGTAGTTTTGAGGTTGTCCGTAGCGCTGAAAAGAAGTTGGACAGGTTCAACCTGCATTGTTCTCCTAGGTTGATGGTTGGACAAATGGGATCACAAAGGAAATCACCCAGAGAAAAAGGTAGAAACGGGATAAATCTGAATCATGAAAACATTTTGTTTTGTTGTATTCGAACATAAATATTCATTTCAAGGTTGGATTCCTTTTTTTAGGGTATGACTTTCGGTTTGAAAGACCGTTCGGACAATCTCATCTCATGTTGTTTCGTGATTAAAAGTAAAACGTTCTCCTTTATTCCTGCCTTACTGAATCACATACTCTAAAGAGGATTGGGACCTCAGCTCCCACGTTGCAACTTCTAATGACCAGATTGTACCGATATGTGCCCCATCCCACTGAGGTCAAAGTAGCTAGACATAGAATTCAAGCCCACCGTATCATTTTCCATTGATTTCAACTCTCCTTATTAATTTCCCTTGTTGTTGATGTTGTTGTAAACGAGCTTACTTAAATTTTAAGGTTTTTTTTAAAATGCAGTGAAAGAAATGGGTGTTGTAAGTGAAAGTTGTATTGCTCCCATCTTATGTTTTCTTAACTATTCTGCCAAAGTAATGCTGTTTTGTATTTCTGTGTTAATAAAAATGTATAACACTGTCTCTCAGTTGATCCTAGCCAGACTCACTCAAGCCACGTTGCAAATGGAAGTGAGGGAAGTGGATGAATGTTGTTCCACAGAGTAGTCCACATGCTGGGAGATACCCTCAAGAAGCTCCTTTCTCTGATAGGTGGCCTCTGCATCTTGGATAGTGAGGGAAAGAACAGAATGGCTTATCAAATTAGTATCGAGAACAGGAGACTCCAAATTTGTCAACTTGTAGACTTCAACTCCCAGAATTCTGATAATGCTGCTGAGCAGTGGTGGGATTCAAATAATTTAACAACTGGTTCTCTGCCCTAATGACCGGCTGTATGGGTGTGGCCATGGTGGGCATGGGCAGGGGGTGTGACAGGCAGCACTCTGCCTCCTGCACCCCCCTGGGAGCGAAAACAGGCCGTGGGGGACCCGCACCACCCTCCATGCCTCATTTTGGGCCTAGGAGGCCTCCCTGCACTTACCTGGGAGTCAAAATGGGGCATGTGGGGACTCCTGGAAGAGGCGGGGCGGGGAGGGACGGAACCAGCCAGCAATTTAACTATCGGTTCACCTGAACCGGCTGAATCCCACCATTGCTGCTGAGGAATTCTGGGATTCGAAGCCCACAAGCTCCTGAGTTTGGAGATCCCTGATCTATTGAGCCAAGTAAAATGGAATAGAAAGAGGCAATCCTTTGGTTTAAAGCTAGTAAGATCTTTAGGCGTTTAAGTAGCATTTAGATTTGTTTTTTGGGTTCAAAATGAACTACCCAACCTCAGTTAACGAACAAGCAGGAACTATATTCTGAGATAATGGAAGTTTCTGAAGCATCTTCCAAGGACAATGGAAGAAACTACCTGGAGATTACTAGAAGATGGAGACTATAGCTTGTCTCTGCCTCTTGTGACCAACGTGGCTCAAACTTCAGACCTAACCTTTAGGAAAACACATTCTTCTCCAAAACAAGATGAAGACTATTATGTTAGGTAGATAAATGGTTCACCAATTCACTCCAACCAGCCAGCCTTCAGTCACTGAGAAGGGGGCAAAAAACCCTATGAGTAAGCTTATATTCTACATTTGCTTAACTGTAGCTTTGTTGAATAAAGCACAATCGGTTGGGTTCGCACCAACTGTTGAACCATAAAATAGTTAAGAAACTATAGCGGCTAGTTCAGGGGTGTCAAACTCAAGGGCCGTGGGCCTGATCCCGCCCGTGTTGTGGTTGGATCCAGCCCACGGAGCCATCCTGGTCTACCCAATGCAAACAGGAAAGATTGGGCCATTGTGGCTTCGGCCCAGTCTAACCAGTGCGAAGAAGGAAGATCAGGCCAGCATAACTTTGGCTTGGTCTACCCAGTACAAAGAGGAAAGATCAGGCCAGCATAGTTTTGGCTTGGTCTACCCAATGCGAAGAGGAAACATGTCAACAGTTTGGGGAGTGGCATCAAACTGGCCATGCCCATCCAGTTGGTCACACCCACCCAGTCAGCCATGGCTGCCTGGCTCCCCTGAGGTCAACCACAGCCCTGATGTGGGCCCTCAATGAAATTGAATTTGACACCCCTGCGCTAGATTCAAACATCACGCTAAAATAAACCATACATGAGTAGTGGCTCAGTTCAATGCATGAATCTTAATATGGATATGGATATCTGGAAAAAGAAACTGAATTGGAATATGTAGACATCTCCTCAACTAAAACGCAATTCTTGCCTGCTTTTGTTCCAAAAGCATTAACACTCCTAATGTTGTGAAATGAAAACAGCTTGGATGGAGAAATGACTTACTTTCCTCCAAGGAGTGACTATTCAAGTTATTTATTTTATACAACTCCGTTCTCCCTAGTAATTAAAAAGTCCGTCCAGTCACCAGTGGTGTTTCCCAAACTCAAGGGAAAAACATAACTGATTCATAATGAGAACAGGTGCCCTGTTTTCTGCTTTCAGATCAAAGGAAAATCCTAAGGCATAGAGATAAAAATGTTCTGTTGGAGAATTTGCACCATCTGCTGAAAAATTTCTCCCAGTGAAGTCCTGCCAAAAAGAGATAACTACCCTATAATTCAGGGGGTCAGTAATATTTACTTTGGCAATGAAACAAGGGGACCAGGGCGTAATATAACATCACCTGTCCCATGTCTTGTCGTGCCTTGTCTTGCCCTTGACGTACCCCATTGAAAAGGAAGATATACTGTATATACTCGAGTATAAACCTAGTTTTTCAGCACATTTTTAATGCTGAAAAAAGCCCCCCCTCGGCTTATATTCGAGTGAGGAAAAATACCTTTTTTCCTGCAACCCGTTTTGGCTTCCAGGGGCTGCAGGGAGGCTTGCTAAGGCCAAAAAGAAAGAGAGAGAAGAAAGAAAGAGACAAAGAAAGAAAAAAAGAGAAAAAAAGAAAGAGAGAGAGAGAGAGAGAGAATGCAGGTATCTCTTAACAGGCTTGAACTTGCCTGAAATTAGATCAAGCCCTACATCACTTAACCCAATGTATCAGATTAAATTGTTATTGAATTATTTTTTATATATATACTACATTCTCTTGTGGAATTTAGTTATAGTGTAGTTTACACTATGCATTTACAGAGCTAGTTTACTGTTTTTCTTTGAAATAAATATTCAAAAACATTTAACCTACTGATGCCTCAATTAATGTAATTTTTCTATTTTTATTTTGAAATTTACCAGTAGCTGTTGCATTTCCCACCCTAGGCTTATACTCGAGTCAAAAAGTTTTCCCAGTTTTTTGTGGTAAAATTGGGTTCCTCGGCTTATATTCGAGTCGGCTTATACTCGAGTATATATGGTAATTGGTCACCAAAGACAGAACATATTGGTTAATCTGTTTAAATAATAGAAAAGACTTGTAGATTGGCTTTTATATTTTGGCAGTGGTTTACTCTCCAAGCTTGTTTCAGTTTAGTTTCTGAACGTTTCATTACCAGTTTAGGTAACCTCATCAGCAGGATTTTCTTGTCCTATTCTTCTTTAACTTATATATGACACAGGACACTCCTAATTCATTGCAACGTATGTTGGCTGCTTGGATTTACATGGGAATGTTTGCAATCCAGATTCACCCGGTGACTATTAACTCAAATATTGGCTTGTAGAACTATGCCTGCTGTCATGCTCATCCTTGAGGTTAACTTGCGTGATTAAATAGGAACACCATTTCTTCTCCAGCCTCCCAGCTCCACCTTATCCGTGTCAGTTGCATTTCCTTGGGACAGTTGCTGGATGAAAATTTAGGAGGAGGGTATGAAAAATGGGGGAGGGAGGGGTACCAGCAGTAAAGAAAGGGTTGCTTAAACTCTTTACATTCCAACACCTCATCGGGGACAGAAATTGTGTTTTATTTTTCTGCCTACGAAGTTAGGATTGAATTAAATGTCAAGCAGAAGACAAGAATTTCTAGGGAATTTAGAATGCCTGAGAAGAGCAATGCAAACAGAATGTGGACTGAACACCGGTGCTTGGCTTATAGGTCATTGCCTGTCTATGTGAGTGGGGGCGGACAGACAGACAAACAGACAGACAGACTGGCAAGACACCAGAATATAAACTGACAGCAAACCGCACACCTTACTAGCACTGATGATGTTATCTCGTTTGGGTAATGAAGTCTGCAAGAAAATAAGCAAGCCGAAAAATTCTGGCACCAGATAAGACAGTGGATAGAGGAGATACTAATGCAAAATATAGAAGTAAAACTGGAATTCTTTCTACTGGGTATTATTGAGAGCAAATACAACAAGAGCACAATTTACCTAATGTTACACATTCTAACAGCAGCAAGATTGGCTTTTGCACAAAAATGGAAAAAACAAAGAGACCCCCACAGAAGAAGAAGTGTTAGCTAAAATATTAATTTGAGCGGAAATGGACAGACTGACCTTGGAACTTAAAGATAAGAATGAAACAGAGTATTATGAAATCTGGAACAAATTTTATTATTGGCCGGAAAGGGGGAGAAATGCTGGGATATAGGACCATTGACGAGTAAAATGCTTGGAAGTTTTTATGCTAATTTTTTACAATAGATATGATTGAATTAGATATCGAAATAATCTATATGGATGAAAGAATATATGTATTTGAAATGTGATAATCAGTATAAATATGTATAGAGACAGGGAAGTGTGTTAATTATACGACAAAATTTGATGAAAACGTTTAAACTGGAGATGTCATGTTATGTCCATTGTTTTTAATTTGTATTATAAATAAAAAACTTTTTTAAAAGAGAAAGAAAAGAAAACAAGCAAGTTCAGAGAGCACCAAGGAACCCCCTGAGCTACAAATACTCTCCTTTATTTGTTACTAAACAGAGCTGTTATACCCGTATTCTAATCTGCATCCTTCTTTTGGATGGCAGTGCCAAAAATGGATGCTTAAAAGAAAATCTATTTGGTCAGCTCAGGTCTGACCAGGGAAACTCTAAACATTCTTCCATGTTTCCGAAACTCTTGTCTTACACATGTCCAGCTATGTCCAAATGGTTAACATTCCGTGCTGGAAAATTGCTTAAGCCAACTTCATGCCGGTAAAAGAATTGAAGGCAGATTTTTACCTTTCCAGCTGTTCAATAGAATATACTTGATGGTCAAGAGAGACCTCTGCTGGAATCCATTCACCACTACATGAAAACAAAGTATAACTCTAGGTTCAATTAATTCTTAAAGGAAATTATTACGACTATGCCTCTAGGTTCAATTAATGCTTAAAGGGAATTTTGAAAAACCTTCTTGAGCATTAGCAAGAGCCTTGGTGACGCAGTGGACTAAAGTGCTATTAATTAGCACTTAGCTGCCAGCTGCCTGCAATTACTGCGAGTTCGAATCTCACCAGGCTCAAGGTTGACTCAGCCTTCCATCCTTCCGAGGTAGGTAAAATGAGGACCCGGATTGTGGGGGCAATAAACTGACTTTGTATTAAAAAAAACACCGCTTGGGGGGGCCCAAAAGCCCTACTAAGCAGGTATATACGAAAGTATGAAGGCTATTGCTTAACGCATTGTAAGCCGCCCTGAGTCTCCGGAGAAGGGCGGCATATAAATCGAACCAATAAATAAATAAATAAATGAAATAAATTGATTGAGAAGGGGGGAGTTCAATCTATTTTCCAAAGCACCAGAAGGCAAGACCATAAACAATAGGTGGAAACTAATCAAGGACTGAAGCAACCTAGAATTCCCATAGCTTCGAAGAGTCACTAAATGAATGGTCGTAAATTGAGGAATACCTGTATCTCTGGAGTGGTCCAGGTATCTAAAATGCTCTTAGTGGAGGAAGGCGGATGAAAAAGGCTTCTGATGTTTTTAACTTCGAGCCAAGGTGGCGCAGTGGTTAGAGTGCAGTACTGCAGGCTATTTCTGTTGACTGCTGATTGCTTGCTGGCTGCCTGTAATTTGGCAGTTCGAATCTCATCAGGCTCTAAATTGACTCAGCCTTCCATCCTTCCGAGGTGGGTAAAATGAGGACCCAGATTATTGGGGGCAATAGGATGACTTTGTAAACTGCTTAGAGAGGGCTGTAAAGCACTGTAAAGCGGTATATAAGTGCTATTGCTAATTTGCCATATGTTCAAACATACTGGATTTTCTCCCCTTCTTTCCGCCCTTATTCATTTGTTGGTTAATTTTTTTTTAGAAATTTATATTTCATCTTTTCTTTTTTCTTTTTTCCCGAACGACAAAGTTTAAATTAAACCCAAACCAGGCTGGCGACTGTGAGTTCTAATCTCAGTTTAGGCATGAAAAGAGACTGGGTCACTTTTGGCCAGTCCTTCTCTCTCAGCCCAATCCATCTCAGATGGTTATTGTTATAGGGAAAATAGGAAGAGGAAGGAGTATTAGGTCTTGAGTTATTTATAAAAAAAATAATAAAGGCAGGATAGGAAAAAAAATTAAAAATATAAATGAAAATGAAGCTTAAAATAACTCTCAATTTTTATTCCCATAATAGCAACCTAGTAACATAAATTGCCTTACAAGAAAGTGACTGCCCCACGTGTAAAATATTGTAAATGAATAAAATTAGATATAAAGGGATGATAATGATAATAAAGGATGGGAAAAATGGGGAATGTATAAAGTAGAAAGTAAGAGGAACAAAACTGATATGTAAAAAGAAACATATTATGTATTTGTGTTCTGTGTGTTGTGTTATGTTGTTGTTGTAAAATCAATAAAAAACTTTTTTTTTAAAAAAGTGACTGCCCTAATGTCATTTAGCCGGCTTCTGTGCTTTTACTTAGATCTTCCTACTTGTACATAGTCTAGCACCATACCTCCCTGAGAGACTGGCTCAAATTCATGCAAATCTTGCAAAGCCAATCCTCTTTACTTTACATCTTATAATACTTTATATTTAACTCATGGGTTTGTATTTTCCTCTTGCCATACAAACCTGCCATTGTCTGAATGGGTGTATCGCTTATCAGAAATATTTTCTGAAACACACAAGCTCATTCTAGACAAAATGTTTATTTTTATTACAGAAATTCTTCCCAATAGTGACAAACTAAATTCCTACCGTTCCAACGTCCTTAATTTCGTTCCATGTCTTCACTTAATTACCTTGAAATAACATACAATTCATATTTGTCATAGTAATACCCAAGTACTTACTTTTTTCTCAACCCCGAAACCCATTTTCTTCATCAGCTCTATTTGATCTTCTAATTTTGTATTATTATTATTATTATTTTTTTGTTACTATCCTCATCTTCTGATTGTTAATCTTAAAACCTCCTAGCATATTTTGCAGGAAAACTGACAAGAGAGAAACAAGAGCCAAATCAAACGTTTCTGGAATCAAGACGTGAAGGAATATGAATGATGTTGTTTCCTGCAAATTGCATCAGTCGTCGTCCTTCCTTAATTACGCTAGGGGAGTGGCCAACTCTCGAGGAGGCCTCCTCCTGAGGAGCCACTCCTGCCTTTTGGCAGCTCTGCGCGCCTGTGCATCGAGAAGAGGCTCCTCCTCTTCTTCTCTTCACTTAAGGGAGCTTCTGGAGGTTCTGAAGGCCCTGGCTGAATCCTCTGGCACCACATCTTCTCCAGCCTCCTCATTGTCCGACTCGAGCGCCAGCTGCACAGGCTGCTGGCGCATCACCACACCAGCCTCCTCGCTGTCAGAATCATCTACTAACTGCACAGGCCGCTGATGGGCCACAACACCTCTGTCCTAGTCCTTTTTACTAGAGATACCCTGTTCCAACAGAATCATCTTTATCGCTCTTCTCTGCACTCTTTCTAGAGCAGAGTTCTCCAACGTGGACCCGTGGTATGGAGGGAGAGGGGATGATGGTTCCACACAAGCAGACAGCAAGCGTGCACAATTTGCACCAGTAGCAGGCACACGTACCTGCCACTTCCTTAAATGGAGCGTGTCCGCCCACTGCTCGCCAAGTGAAGATGTGCATGCACATGCTCGCCAGCCTTCCTGTGGCCCGATTGCAAATCCCTCAGGGCTCAGTAGTGGGCCGCAGCCCACAGGTTGGGGACCCCTAGAGTCTCAACATCTTATTTATTTATTGGTTCGATTTATATGCCGCCCTTTTCCGGAGACTCAGGGCGGCTTACAATGCATTAAGCAATAGCCTTCATACTTTTTGTATATACCTGCTTAGTAGGGCTTTCGGCCCCCCCTCCTCTAAGCGGTGTTCTTTTTTATACAAAGTCAGCTTATTGACCCCACAATCCGGGTCCTCATTTTACCTACCTCGGAAGGATGGAAGGCTGAGTCAACCTTGAGCCTGGTGAGATTTGAACTCGCCCTAATTGCAGGCAGCTGGCAGCTAAGTGCTACTTAACAGCGCCTTAGTCCGCTGCTCCACCAAGGCTCTTTTTTATATCATGGCGACAAAACTGGATGCAGTATTCCAAGTGTGGTCTTACCAAGTTAATATAAAGTGGTACTAACACTTCACACTGATCTTGATTCTATCCCTCTGTTAATGCAGCCTAGAACTGCGTTGGCTTTTTGCCCACTGACTGATGAGTTTTACGGTGGCTCAGTGGCAAAGACGCTGAGCTTGTCGATTGAAAGGTCGGCAGTTCAGCGGTTCGAATCCCTAGTGCCGCGTAACGGGGTGAGCTCCCGTGACTTGTCCCGGCTTCTGCCAACCTAGCAGTTCGAAAGCAGGTAAAAAATGCAAGTAGAAAAAATAGGGACCACCTTTGGTGGGAAGATAACAGCGTTCCGTGCACCTTTGGCGTGGAGTCATGCTGGCCACATGACCATGGAGATGTCTTCGGACAGCACTGGCTCTTTGGCTTTGAAACGGAGACGAGCACTGCCCCTAGTGTCAGGAACAACTAGCACATATGTGTGAGGGAAACCTTTACCTTTACCTATAGGGGTGGCTGGATGTTCTTGGAAGTGCAAACCAAACTTCTGAAAGGGACCAAGTTAGGAAAAATTGGACAAAATACTTTTCTAAAGACGTCTGATGGATGGCAATTGCTTGTATATTAAGGACAGTCCTGGAACTGTCATTTTTGGCTCTTTGGCTTTGAAACGGAGATCTTCAGAGTCGGGAACGACTAGCACATATTTGCAAAGGGAACCTTTACCTGATGAGTTTCATTAAGTGTTGTACCTTATGAATCTTGATGAACGGATCTTTTATTTTATGTACACTGAGAGCCTATGCACCAAGACAAATTCCTTGTGTGTCCAATCACACTTGGCCAATAAAAATTCTATTCTATTCTATTACCCACAAGTAGGTTACATCTGTTTACTTTAGCTGTTTTGTGCTTTCTTTCCTGCCCAATGATTTTTAGGGTGAAGACTACCGATCAATGGTTAACAATCACCTCTGCAAAACCAAACCATAGTCACAAGGAAATCTCATCAATTGATTATGTTTCACTGCAGCGGGCCAAAACATTTTGGACTTGAGATTTTAAGGCTAGTGGGCAAGCAAAAAGGGTCCAAGATCTCTAGGGGGATGAAGGTTATCAGAAAGCACAATTTGGGCCTTTTAAAAAACCTGCATTCATACATTTCATTGCATGTAACACATTTCAAATAGGAAGCAGAGTTGCAAAGACAAAAGTTGCCATTTTTTTTATTTATCCCCATGTCAGATATCACTTTTGTTGTTGTTGTTGTTGATACAAGACGGGGCCTCTAAAGACAGTTACCAACCATTGAGGAAATACATAAAGATACTCACAATAAAAACAACCACCACCATGCAATTAACAAACGCGGCCTTTGTGTTCTTTTTGTCTTCCTCGCCTTCTGCAAACCGCCCCCCTCTCCCTCCCTCCCTCCCTCCCCCCGTGGAAAAACTCTTATCCAAGCCTCGGCCCCTTTCCTGATCAAGCAGCTGAAAAAAAAATCTAGCTTTAGCTTTGGATCAAATTCAGCTTCCTCAACCCAACAAAATCTAAAAGGTTGGCTGGCCTGTTTTTTTGTTTTCCCCCCTGGATTTTTGCACACTCCCTTTGCACACTCAGCTCACAAGCGCCCCCCCTCAACCCCCCCCCCCATTCTCTACCTCCCTTGGAAGGGGATACCGCCCCCCCCCCCCCCCCCCCCCCCCCCGCCCCCTCCCCTCGAGACGACCCCCCCCCCCCCCCCCGGCCATCCAGCGCGCTCTTTTTCTGGCCCTTCTTGCTTTGCGCAGCCAGGAATTCAACGGCGTTTCGGGCCGCAGAGAAAAGGCACCGAATACAAAACGGTGTTTCGGAACACGGATTCTTTTCCCCCTTGGCCGGTCCTTCCCCTCCACCACCTCCTCCTCCAGCCACCCATCTCCACGGGCGAAGAAAGGGGCTTTTCCTCCCGCCCGCGCTCGGCGGGGGCGCGCCGGGGTGTCCGTCCCCGCGCGCCCCGCAGTGGAGAGGAGAAGGACGACCTTCTGGCCGGCGGGGGTTGCGGGTGCGCCTTTCCGTGTGCGTGGAAACCCACCCCCCTTCACCCCTCCATCTCGCGTCCCCGGGAAAGAGCGGGAAGGGGAAAGGAGGAGCCATTGATCTGCGCCCCCCCCTTCCTCTCCAAAAAAGAAAAAAAGGAGGAAAAAAAAGGGAAGAAAGGAAGGAGCCGAGGAAAGGAAAAGGCATCCAAGGTTGCCGCGTAGTAGCCGAGAAAGCGTCGGGAAGAGAAGCGGGGTTCCCCCGTCTCTCTCTCTCTCTCTCCCCCACTCCCTCTTTGCTGCAGCGCCGGCGAGATCCAGGATGGGCGAAGCCTCGTAGGAGGGAGAAGCGCAGCGCAGCGTCAGCGCAGGCGGAGACATTTCTTCGGGCAACCTTGTTCTCAAGCCAGGGTTGGGGGAGGGGATCCCCGCCTGGAAACCTCCTCTCCCCCTCCCCACACATACTCCGCTCCTTTTGCATCCGCCCCCTCCCACTCCTTGCCTTGCCCGGGACCCCCCTCAAAGCGGCTTCATCGTTTTGGGTGAGTGGGGGGGCAGACCGCTAGTGCCCAGCCCAGGGCCTTCGCTTTCCCCCTTTTTGCACGCGCGCACACACACGTATACACACACACACACACACAGACAGACACACACGCGGACGCAGGCACCCTCGCTCGCTCTCACTCACTGACACACACACACACACACGGACGTTGTCTCTCTTTCTCTCTCTCTCCTTTCCCTCTCTTTCTCTCTCTTTCTTTCCACCCCTCTCTCTTTCCATCCATCCCTCTCTCTTTCTTTCTCAGCTCCCCTCTTCTTCCCCTGCTGCTCCTCCTCCTCTTCTCCTTCCATCACCGCCGCCGCCTCTTCCTCCTCCTCCTCCTGCCACCGCCGCCGCCGCCGCCACCGCTCCGCCCGAGGCCTTTCCTTCCCTCCGGAACCGATTCGCTTTCCTCCCCCCGGTGGCGGGAGGGGAGGGAGGGGCAGGCAAACGCTCGCTCGCTGGCATCTTCCACCCTCCCCCCCTCCGGCCTGTCTCTCTCTCTCTCCTCTCTCTCTCACTCACTCTCTTTCTACCTCCCCCCCCACCATCTCTCCCTCTCCCTCCCCCCCCCAACCTTGGATCGGGGGCAAGGCCTGGGAGCGGTGCTGGGGGTGGCCTCGGACGCAGAGACGGGGCGGGCAAAGCTGGACTCGGACCCGATGGCTCGTCCCAGGCCCCGTGAATACAAAGCCGGGGATCTGGTCTTCGCCAAAATGAAAGGCTACCCGCATTGGCCGGCCCGGGTGAGTACCAAGGAGGAAAAGATGGGGTTGGGGGGGGGGGAGGAGGGGGCGCCTGGGAAGGAAAAAAAAGGGGGGGGAGGCTGGGCCTGGGGAAGGACTGAACGCGGGCCTTTTCTTCTCTCTCCCCTCCCCCCACCAAGCCAGGCCCATCCCTTCCCCACCCCCCTCCCTCCCTCCCCCCCTCCCCGTTGGCGCAAAAGGTTGGCTGCCTGCTTCGCCTTTCCGCTCGCCCTCTTGATGATGGAGCCTTTGTGTTGGCAACGCAGGGATGGAAGGCGAGAAAAACACAAAAGAAGAGAAGCCCGCCTCCATCCTTTCCATTCTTTCTCTCTGAATTTAACAACACCCCCACCCCCACCCCCACCCCCGGCACCCGTTAAAATGGGATCGGTCGGCAAAGGAGGAGTGGGGGTGGTGGAGGGGGGGGGGTTCCCGGCTCTTTCTCCCGATGGGATCCCCCCACCCAGGCACACACCCCTTTCTTCCGTCTGGATGGTTTGGTTCCCAGGGTCTTTCAAAGCAGCCACACAGGGCAGTCCTGGGTGGTTGGAATTTGGGGAGGGGGCTGGAGAGGAGGAGGAGAGGAGAAGATGGTTGGTGGTGGTGGTGGGCGGCAGAGGGATTGTCGTTCCAAAAGGCTGCAGAAGAGAGATAGCCAGTGGGGCTGGTCAGCCTGATCACGATGCCAGGTTTATTGTCATCACCGTCACAGTCTCTCTCACACACACATACACACACAAATTCCCTGCTGAAAGCCACCCTCTGCCTCGCCCCCTTCCTGGTTGAGAGGGGGAGGGAGAGGGGGAGGGAGGGAGGGAGAGGGAGAGGGAGATGGAGGAGGAGGGGAAGAAAAACCCATATTTTCACTCCCTTCCCCATAGTCAGAATGGCTGAGCCTCTTCTGGAAGGCCTGTGGTTTGGAGAGAGGCTGCCCTAGAGATCCATTCTAGGGCTTGTGAAGAAGCCTTTGATAAGCGAGCCGGATAGATCTCTGGGGGTGCAGAAGCTTTCCTGGGCCTGGGTTGTTTTTTTTTGTTTTTTTTAGCTCCTTGGCCTAAATCTTGGAGGTTTTGAGGTTGGAAATGGATGCCCCTACCTCCGAAATGGGCAGAAGAGAAGCCGTGTGAGTGGTGGATGGGCCTTGGCAAGGTTTGGAAGCCAAGAGGCCTAGTGGATGCCTTAGATTGGATGGTGGTTGCCTTACAGAGGTAGTCCTCAGTTATGACCGCGATGGAGCTGGAGATTTGCGTTGCTAAGTGAGATGCTGGTCAATGTTAGAGAGGGCCCAGGGTTCAAGTCTAATGAGGGCGAGGAGTTTGTTTGTATTTGTTTTGGGAAACTAAAACAACCTGGAAGGCAAATGGAAGCATTGCTGTTCTTCAGAATTAGGGCCCGCAAAGAGCAGTAGAGATAGTCCTTGACTTACGACCACAGTGGAGGCCAGAATTGATGTTGCCGAGGGAGACTTTTGTTAAGTGAGTTCTGCCCCGTTTTTATGACCTTGCTTGCCGTAGGGTGTTCGGCGAATCGCTGCCGTTGTTAAGTCAGTAACTTGGTTGTTAAGTGAATCTAGCTTCTCTATGGACGTTGTTCGTCAGAAGGTCACAAAAGGGGACCACATGACCTCGGGACACTGCAGCCATCATAAATAGGGAGTCTGAATGTTGATCATGTGGCCATAGAGCAGGGGTGAAATGCTACCGGTTTGGACCGGTTCGCCTGAACCGGTAGCGATGGAGGTGGGTGGTTCGGAGAACCGGTAGTGACGGCACCGCGAGGTTCCATCCACCCACCCGCTCATCCTTACTTCCTGGTTTTAACAGAAGGGTTTGCACATGCATAGAGGGTCCCCGTGCGTGCGTGCACTTCTAAACCAGTAGGGAAGGTAAGTAGATTTCACCCCTGCCATAGAGGATGCCACAATGGTCATAAGTGTGAAAAAACAGGCCAGATGGCTTTTTTTCCAGCGCCGTTGTAACTTCGGGTCACTAAATGAACTGTTGTAAGTCGAGGACTGCCCGTACTGGATGTACAAGATCTGAGAAAGTAGGGTCATAAAACGCATTTGATTGGAGCCAATCAGGTGTTGAGAAGGGGGCATTAAATTCCCCTCCTCTTGCTTCTGACATGCATGAACTTTTGAAGATAATTTGAATCCCAGACCCTGATCTTGAAATCTGTGCATCTGGACTTCTGTATCTGCAGTGCCAATACAGGTAGCTCTCGACTTAACATTTAGTGTCCGTTACAACAGCACCGGAAAAATGGACTGTTCCTCGCACATACAACCATCACGGTATTCCCTCCCCACCAGGCAAATGTTTAAAATCTGGGTGCTTGGCAACCAGCGTTTATTTAAAACAGTGGCCACTTCTCTGTGTCACCCGATGACCACTTACATGGTTCCCAGTGAGGTTCTGACAAGCAAAGTCAATAAGGAAAGCCAGATTTGTTTAAGGATTGTATGATTCCTTAAACTGCGGGGATTCACTTAACAACCATGGTTTTAAGAGAAAAAGGTCACGGGATGGGATATAACTCACATAATAAAACCCCCTCCCTTGCTTAGCAATGGAAATTCTCGCCCCGGTTGTGGTTGGTCATATGTGAAAAAAGGGCCACCTGTATTACTTTTACCTGCAACTGAAAGCAGGTGGAACTTAGGAAAGATCCTTCTGCTGCAGAGGCCTCCTGAGGTGGTCATGTTTGGAAGGCTTTGTGGTTAGAGAATCCTTGGTGGTTGTAGGTACAGGAGAAGTTCCCTCTTCTCGAAGACTGTGGCTTTGTGATAGAGAATCCTGGGTGGTTGTAGACACAAGAGAAGGTCCCGCTTCTCGTAAGAGTGTGGCTTTGTGGTAGAGAATCCTTGGCGGTTGTAGGTACAAGAGAAGTTCCCTCTTCTCTAAGAGTGTGGCTTTGTGATAGAGAATCCTTGGTGACTGTAGGCACAAGAGAAGGTCCCTCTTCTCTAAGAATGTGGCTTTGT
>WNWU01000103.1:819448-851029 GCA_012654045.1 Ptyas mucosa
GAGGTTCCCTCTTCACTAAGACTGGCTTTGTGATAGAGAATCCTTGGCGGTTGTAGATATGGGAGAGGTTCCCTCTTATCTAAGAGTGTGGCTTTGTGGTAGAGAAACCTTGGTAGTTGTAGGTACAAGAGAAGGTCCCCCTTCTCTAAGAGTGTGGCTTTGTGATAGAGAATCCTTGGTGGTTGTAGTCACAAGAGAAGGTCCCTTATTGGAGTGTGGCCAATTCGAACATGCAACTGAAGAACAGCGAAAGTGCTTATCTGGACTTTAGTTGTGGAAGAAAACAATGGGTCATTGCACATTTAGATTTATATAGTTGACCTTCATAGACCCACAACCTACAAGATTGGCAGATTTGCCTTTGGTTACTGTATAAAAATCTAGAGTAATCTCTGCATATGTTGGAGACCAGTTTTGTTTTTCCCAAAGTTCTGCAACACCTAATAATTGCTGTTGTGCTAGATCCCATAATATAAGAAATAAATGTTAATAACAATAACACATCTTTCCTCCCCCTCCATCTCTTGGAGGGGAGGGAAAGATGTGAATAGCGAATGTATCCACTTAACATGGCTTTATTGATGTGGCAAGGTTTCTGTCTGTTGGAGGTAGGACAATTTTTTTGACTTTGGAGGAGAATATATGGCACATCCAGAAGATATCTAGATCAGTAGTGAAGGTCTTCAACTTTTGTGTTGAACAGTGGAAAATGTGAAGGTAAAGCACAAGAACAGATGCTCACTAAGACACATGGTTGCTTTGAGGAAAGACCATCAACCTGTGGTAGAACGTGCTCAAAGGCCCTTCTTCAACTCCAAGCCTTCTCTATTGAAAGGACCCAATTTGGGCTGGATGCTGTAGGAAAGATCTCACTCTACCTTGAAATACTGGAGTGATGTTGCTAGAGACAGCAGTACAGTCAAAACAATTTGACATAATATAAGATAGTGTCCTTATTCTCTCCGACCTCTTAGTTCAGGGGTCAGCAACCATAAACTCTCAAAGAGCCATTTGGACCAGTTTCCCACAGAAAAGAAAACACCGGGAGCCACAAAACCCTTCTGTGCTGACTATTTCCTGAGCGACCACAAAACTAGCACATGTAGTTGAAATTAAGTGTTCTGTTTTCTTCTGAAACTTTTCTTTTCTTGGTTTTATCCATGGTTGGCCTACCGGGTGTTGAAAAGCTCAATAAATTGTGTGCCGGCGGGTGTCACACATTGGCGGTTGTGATGCATATTTTGAGCGACGGAACCACAGCAGAGGGATGAAAGAGCCACATGTGGCTCCAGAGCCACGGGTTGCTGACTCCTGTCTTAGTTACTTTCAACTTCATGCAGTTAGGGATGGATGGATCGAAGTTGGGTTCAATACCAGATCTTGTAACATCCTCAGCGTAACAGAAGACACATAGCCTTTGGTTATCGTAGGTTGAACAGAATTCCAAATGCAATTATTTATTACTTGCTTTCTCCAACCTGATGCTTCCAAGGATGTTTACATAGCAACTAAAATTCCCTCCAGGGTTGACTGTTGTATCTCCACACCTTTAAAGGAAAAAAAAAAAATAGGTTGGAAAGTTGACTTCACAAGCCTGTACTTCATAGTTATGGAAGGCTTCTGAGATCCTAGTGAGGTGTGGTTTTGGAATCAGTTGGAGCTATCACAGGTTTGACTTTAAATTACATGCAAAGCCTTTATTGTTATTGTACATCATGTACACAGTGAAATTGGTTAAAAGGTTCTCTCCTCCAAAAAATGACAGTTCCAGGACTGTCCTTAATATACAAGCAATTGCCATCCATCAGATGTCCTTAGAGAAGTATTTTGTCCAATTTTTCCTAACTTGGTCCCTTTCAGAAGTTTGGTTTGCACTTCCAAGAACATCCAGCCACCCTATAGGTAAAGGTAAAGGTTTCCCTCGCACATATGTGCTAGTCGTTCCTGACTCTAGGGGGCGGTGCTCATCTCCGTTTCAAAGCCAAAGAGCCAGCGCTGTCCCAAGACGTCTCCGTGGTCATGTGGCCGGCATGACTCAACGCCAAAGGCGCACGGAACGCTGTTCCCTTCCCACCAAAGGTGGTCCCTATTTTTCTACTTGCATTTTTTACCTGCTTTCAAACTGCTAGGTTGGCAGAAGCTGGGACAAGGAACGGGAGCTCACCCCATTACACGGCACTAGGGATTCGAACCGCTGAACTGCCGATCTTTCGATCGACAAGCTCAGCAACTTAGCCACTGAGCCACCCTTGTAATCTGTTTTTATCTCTGTGTTACCTGGTTACTATGTCTGATGTCAGCAAAAGTACAAGCCATTGAATATCCCCCTGGAGAAAGAACCTTGATACCATTCTTTCCCATAACGAAGACTACAATGGTGCACGTGTTTTAAACCTCTCTGTTTTTATCTTATTCCTGTGTTGAACCTATCAAGAAATGGGGGACGGAGTATCAGGATAGCCTGCAGCATATGTATAATGGGGGCAGGGCTTCAATTTTGTGGGTGTCACTATCACCTAAAGACCTTTGTGGCATAGAGCAAGGGTCTCTAAACTTGGCAACTTTAAGACTTGTGGACTTCAACTCCCAGAATTGCCCAGCCAGCCATGCTGACAAGGGAATTTTGGGAGTTGAAGTCCACAAGTCATAAAAGTTGCCAAGTGTGGAGAACCTCCTATGGAGTCTGGTTATTTGAGGGATCACGTGTCTCCCATAGTATCTGATTTGGATTTGGTCTAGTAGGGTTGGCCTACTTGAAGTTCCTTCAATTAAATGATATTTATTGAGACCCTGGAATGATAGTTTTCCGGTAGTAATGCCTGCCCTGTAGAATGAAGTGCTCCCTGAGACACCCATCCTACTAGTGTTTCAAAGGTGCTGGAAAACCTGGCTCTACTCCTGGGCTTTTAACAAGAGTGAGTAAAGCATCCTGGGATTCTTTTATTTTCCCCATTCCACTCTAGTTCTTATCATCTTGCTATCTTTATTCCTTATTTAAGATCTGATTGTATCTTTTTAAAACATCGTTGACTTGGGAGCTACCCAGAGTTGTTGGAAGTTGGGCAAACCTACAAATTTAATAATAAATACATCTTCATTATATATATATATATATATATATATATATATATATATATATATATATATATATTAATTACACACCTCGTCATCCTGTGTTCCTGCCAGAGTAAATGATTTGATACGCTTTAAAGATATCCCTTCAGGGGTGGGTTCTACTTACCTTTACTACCGGTTTGCAACAGGACCACGTACGTGCGTTTCTGCACATGTGCAGAAGCTTCCTGATGACATCCGGGTCAGTGGGCGGAGCCTCCTGCTGGTTTTACTACCAGTTCTTGCGAACCGGTCTGAACCGGGGCAACCCACTACTTGCCTCTGTCTTCTAGTTGCTAAGGAGGGTTGTTGCATTTGTTTATCCCTGTTTGTAACCTCTCTTAGAAATGTAGTAACAAATCTTTTTGGGCTTCTCTTTAAGTTCTCAGTGTGATAAAAGTCCATAACGTTATATTTCAAGTCTTGGCTCAGCTCAGCTGGAAATTTGTTCTTTGACTTTAGATCAGCTCATCTCTTCCAAGTATTGGCTTCCCAATTTATAGGCGGATTTCTTTCATTTATTTTTCGTGGCTGCCAAAGAGACCGAGTTAAGGTTCTGTTTAAAAAATGTCTTTGGTTTAAAAGATACAATTGTAAGGGGGGTGGGGGGGAAAGGAGAAAGAAGAAAAACCATGCATTTCAAACAGTCGCAGCAGCGTTCTTATAATGATGAATCGGGAAGAAACAATTCAGAGGAAAAAGAACATGATGGAGGCCAAATCAAGGTTGCCAGGAATCAAACCACAATAGAGAGGCCCTTCTAGCCTCAGCCCTACCCAGGTCCAAGGACGGTAAACTGGAATAAATTGAAAGCAGATCCTTTTATAAGCCACTTTGTGCCCCTGGAGAAAAAATGTGATATAAATCTACTCCCTCTTTCGACTGTCATATATGAGGGAAGAACCTTGACTGATGCTATTCATTGTGTTCAACTAGAGAAGGTTATTACAAAGATATCGGAGCTAGTTGTTCGAAAAATTCTGTGAGGATTTCTTTGGAAACGGCTGCCCATCGTGGTTGAGAATATAGACGGTTTCATGCCCATCTGGAGGGCAAAGATTGGCCAAGCCTTCTTTGAAGTTCACCCTTGATTTACGGCCATTCATTTAGTGACGGTTCAAAGTTAACACTGGCACTGATCAAGGTGACTTGTCATTGTTTTTCACACTGAACGACTATCCCCATGATCATGGGATCAAAAGTCAGAGGCCGTTTGGCAACGGATTCATATTTATGATGGTTGCAGTGTCCCGGGGGGTCACATGATCCCCTTTTGCGACCGTCTCACAAGCAAAGTCAACAGGGAAGCCAGATTCACTTAACAACCGTGTTACTAACTCAACAACTGCAGCGATTCACTTAACCACGGTGGCGGGGAAGGTTCGTAAAATGGAGCAAAACTCAATTAAGAACCTCTTCCCTTTGCAATATAAATTTTGGGATCAGTTGTGGTTCTACGTCAAGGAATACCTGTATGTTCTGCCCCAGGTACGGACCCCAAAGAACGCAGCACACACAAAGTCTGTACAAACCTTAGTTTACTAAATTAAATCAGTCTTTTTCAAACAAAGGCTGTTAATTAACTTTCTTAACAGCCTACAAGAATCCAAAGAATAAATAATTGTAATCTTACTAGAGCTGGCAGAAAGCCCAGAAACAATTTGCAGAGAATCCAGACGCGAAGGAGAGTGAACTAAAGTTATTCCCTACAAATTGCTTCAGTTGGCGTTCCTCCTTAAATAGGCTAGGGGAGTGGCCAATTAGCCCCAAGCCTTACTCTCGAGGAGATCTCCTCCTGAGGAGCCACTCCTGCCTTTTGGCAGCTCTGTGCGCCCGTGCATCGAGAAGAGGCTCCTCCTCTTCTTCCTCTTCACTTATGGGAGCTTCTAGAGGTTCTGAAGGCCCTGGCTGAATCTCCGCCTCTGGCACCACTTCTTCTCCAGCCTCCTCATTGTCTGACTCGAGTGCCAGCTGCACAGGCTGCTGGCGCAGCACCACACCAGCCTCCTCGCTGTCAGAATCAGCTACTAGCTGCACAGGCCGCTGACGGGCCACAACACTGTGTGTGTTGAAAGAGGGGCCATTACATTATGGTGGAAATATTGTTTTTCTTCTACCAGAAGGCCCTTAAATTCAATCTCAGCTTTTCCAGGTAGTAGCGAGATAATGAAAGCCTGAAAATCAGCTTCCAGTGTCAACAGTCCATAGTTGATGGATCGAGAGTAGAAAGTTCATTTTTGTCCTGTTAATAGCTGTTAGGTATAATTATATCAGTGGTGGGTTTCAAATTTTTTTACTACCGGTTCTGTGGGTGTGGCTTGTTGGGTGTGGCATGGCTTGTTGGGTGTGGCTTGGTGAGCATGGCAGGGGAAGGATACTGTAAAATCTCCATTCCCACCCCACTCCAGGGGAAGGTTACTGCAAAATCCCCATTTCCTCCCGATCAGCTGGGACTTGGGAGGCAGAGAATAGATGGGGGCGGGGCCAGTCAGAATTTTTACTACGGTTCTCTGAACTACTCCAAATTTCCGCTACTGGTTCTCCAGAACTGGTCAGAACCTGCTGAAACCCACCTCTGAATTATATCCCTTTGAACTATTGACTATTAACTCAGTCTAATTCTGCAGTTGAGTGGACTTTGATCTATAAGCTTGATCATAATTCTGCTGGCAGTGATGGAACAAAACTAATGTGTCTTCATAGATGGAAGAGTTTTCATACTGATTTTTTTTTAAATTGCAGCTGAATGGGCAAAGCTACTTTGATATTCCGAACCAACTTATCTGTCAAGCCAAACGATCATCTGTAATAACAGCTTTTGTTTTGCGTTTTTGCCCGTGCCTTTCCTGTCCAAACCTTTTAAACAAACCTACAGCAACTCAAATGTTCTCCCTTCGCTGAGTTTCAAGTATGAAAATTGCTTTTTTATTTTTTTCCCCCCTGTGGCAATAATTGCTGCCTGGCAATCTGGTGCCCTTCAGTCGTATGAGATAAGAGCTTCCACAAATCTTGACCACAAACAAACCATCTTGAGCTGGATGAGATGGAAATTGAAATCTAGAACATCTGAAACAATCGTGAGCTTAGATTTCAGAACAACGAGATTCCAGATCCTATCCAATATGTTGACTCTTAAAAACACCCGGAGATGTTTCCATGTGTTTTTAAGAATCGGCGTATTGGATAGGATTGTGAACGCTGGTGTGAACTCACCATGATTTTGAAAGGCTTCTGGCCAATTGGCAAGCAAATAAAAATCCATTCATCATATACAGCACAGCCATCATCCAGCGGAAGAGAGTTTAGTTTTATCAGCTGTAACAAATTGTGATTTTATGCAAACATATTCCCCTTAATCTTTATGTATAGCAAATTGGAACATCAGTTCTTTGTTTATACAAGGCCACCAGTAGAAGCAATGTTAAAAACAAGGTTGTACAGATATTAGTGTTAGGCCCTTTTTCCGAAGATATTTATTGTCAGGGGGTGAGACGGGGAGATTTTAGACTGCCTTTCTGAAGCATAGAGCCATAGTCTGATGTCCTACCATCACGAGTGATAGAGAACAAGTTGTATCTTCTTCCATCTCACGTCTTTAGATATTTGAAGCCTACGATCATAAGAGTCGTATTTTCTCAAGGTTAAACATATTGATTTTGTTTGATCGCTCCTAGTTAATTTTCAGTCCTGTGGTCCTTTCTGAGCTCTTAACTTGGTAGGATGAGTAGGAAAGGAAAGGAGAATGTTAACGTTTGGTGTAACTTAGAAATCTTCAGGGTTAATTGTATCTTCCAAGAGAGGCAGGTTGTCAGGGGCACCACTGGAACACGGAATTATGACTCTTTGCTGAGCTGCCTGAGAGACAAATTGGAGGAGAGACTCGGGTAGCCGGGATAAGGTGTACGTTTCTGGTTATTTTTTTATCCTTTCCCTCCAGAGTTTCAGAACTCAATTAGGAACTTGGACTTCATGGAAAATGCAAGCTGTTTTGGCTACCATCGGGATTTTTTGCAAAGAACAAACCGTTGGGTTCACCCTTCCTTGTCTTGGTATGTCATCATGAATCCACAGCACCCATGTATTTTACAGAAGGGTGTGTAGATGGTCATTGGGAGCACATTAAATGGACTATAATCAGTGGTGGGACTCAGCTGGTTCGGGAAAACCGGTAGTTAAATTTTTTTAAAAAAATTTGATTTATATGCCGCCCTTCTCCGGAGACTCAGGGCGGCTTACAATGTGATAAGCAATAGCCTTCATACTTTTTGTATATTTATACAAAGTCAGCTTATTGTCCCCACAAACTGGGTCCTCAATTTACCTGCCTTAGAAAGGATGGAAGGCTGAGTCAACCTTGCTGGCTGGCCCCACCCTTTCCTGCCCCGCCCCTTCCAGGAGCCCCATGCATCCCATTTTGGCTCCCAGGAGGCTTCAGGGAGGCCGCCTGGGTTCAACACAGGGCATGGAGGGTGCGGCACGGCCCCCCGTGGCCCGTTTTTGTCCCCGGGGGGGGCAGGAGGCTGAGAGCTGCCTGTCACACCCCTGGCCACGCCCACCATGTCCATGGCCACCCAGCCGGTCACTAGAGCAGAGAACCAGTTGTTAAATTATTTGAATCCAGGGGTGAAATGCTCCCGGTTCAGACCGGATCGCCCGATCCGGTAACGATGGAGGTGGGTGATTCAGAGAACTGGTAGCAAAAATCCCTGCTCCCCTGCCCAATTGTCCAGCTGAGCCACGCAATCATCAGAGGCTTTTTAAAAAAATTTTAAAAGCATTTTTTCTACAACCTCTTTGGCTGAAGAGGTTATAGAAAAAATGTTTTAAAGAGGGAAAAAAAGGCTCTGCTGATCAGGCAAGTCAGCTGGGATCGTCAGAGACTTTAAAAAAAAGTTGATTCAGTAAGTCGTGCAGTAACCAAAGGGCAAACTAAAAGAGTTGAGTGCTTTGTTCAGAGCACAGCAGAGCATAGCTTAGGTATGATTTCTGTCCCATTTTGGTCTGTGCTGTTTAATGGGTTTTTTTTGGAATTTTAACAGTAGGAATATGCCTTCTTCTCTTTTCTGAAGTAAAGCGGTTACTTACGTTTGCTCCAATTTGTAGGGCAGAAGTTCAGAGCAACTGCTTAAACACACAGAGGGAAGAGCAATCTTGAAAAGCCTTTTCTGGACCAAAGCCCAGAAAACAACTAGTTAGAAATCTTGGAAATTGTTCTCTCCTGACCTTATAGAAGTACTTCTAAAGGAGCCTGATGACTTCCACATATTTTGGACATCGGTCTCTTGCTAAAGGCCAAGGCTATTTTGGGAGCTGATGGGAATTGCGTTCCAAACCATCAGATTGCCCGAAATGCATCCTCTTTCCCCCCCAAAGACAGAAGAACTAATCTAAACTAATTGAGGAGAGAAGCAACCTAGAACTAAGGAGAAATTTCCTGACAGTGAGAACAATTAATCAGTGGAACAACTTGCCTCCAGAAGGCAGGGGTGCTCCATCTCTGGAGGATTTCAAGAAGAGATTGGACAACCATTTCTCTGGAACGGTATACGGCCGTGATGGCTAACCCTTTTGCCGTCGTGTGCCAAAAGCGAGGGAAGCGCGGGGGTGTCGTGTGCCCATACCCATAATTAAATGTGCCCCGCCCCCCGCGCATGCATGCGCAACCCCCTGTGCTCTCCCCACTTTTGGCATGTTGGGCCCAATAGGCCCATTTTTCACCCTCCCCGGGCTCCAGAGCCTTTCTAGGAGTTTGGGGAGGTGAAAATGGGCCTTCCCCCCCACCTGGAAGCCCTCCAGAGGCCAGAAACAGCCTATTTGCTGACTTCTGGTGGGCCCAGAAGGCCCAAAAATCAGATGCGCGCAGGGAGCTAAGCTAGGGCAACGCTCGCATGCCCATTGATATGGCTCCGTGTGCCACCTGTGGCACGCGTGCCATAGGTTCGCCATCACGGGTAGGGTTTCCTGCTTAAACGGTGGGGGGGGGGGGTTGAACTAGAACAGCGGCCCCGAACCAGGGACTGGTTCCATGGAGAAAGATTTTTCTCCAGATTGGAGGGGGTGTGATTTTGTGTGCCGCCTGCACCCTGTGAATGGAACTTCTCATGTTTGTAACCTATTCTAGTGAATTCGGCTCCTGATAAAAAAAACTTCTTGATCTAATGGCCTTTTCTCTTGGTCTCGTGCAAGTCAAGAGCAACAAGGCTTGGGATATGCATATCCCTTGAAATGGAAAAATGTTGGCAAGGCATCTAAATAGTAAGCCACTTAGCAGTGCAGATTGGAATACACGTAAAAGTCTCCAGAAACTAGTACAGTACAGCTGAGGAGTTTCAAGGAGAAACATTAGACTGTGAAGCATTCAGAGTCAAATCAAACAAAACGGGAGTTCCGTAAAACGTAGAAGGGAAGTGAGATAGCATTTTATTTGGTTTCTAAGCTTCGTGTGCCTATATTGCTGGATTTTGTAAAGTTTTGAATGAGTCCGATTTAAGGCAAATTAAAAAAAAACAAACCTTGAGATATTGGAAAGGCTAACTTCAAAGTTCACTTTCATTGTTGTGAATTGTCAAGAACAACCAACAAAATCTGTGTCAAAACTTCTCCAATTTGGTGACTCTACATTTGCAGGGAATAAAATTGTGAATATCCGTATATATTATTATTATTATTATTATTATTATTATTATTATTATTATTATTATATTATATTTATATACCGCTCTACTCTCGGGGGACTCAGGGTGGTGTACAGACAAATGATAAAATACATATAATACAAATATTTTAAAGAATTGATTAAAATACAATTAAATAATTTGGTCTTAAACCTAAAATTAAAACTCTAAATTTATGAGATTAAGATTTAAGAATATAAGAGCAATTTTAGAAGAGGTTAGTCCAGGCCAGCCTGCTGGAATAGAAACGTCTTGAGGGCACGGCGGAAAGCGCGGAGATCCGGGATAGTCCGTATCTCCGGGGGGAGCTTGTTCCACATGGTGGGTGCCCCCACAGAGAAGGCTCTCCCCCTGGGGGCCGTCAGTCGACACTGTTTGTATATAGATAGCAGGGCCATCGCTGGCTTGACAAGACAGAATTTAACAGATTGGGGAGAAAGCTATGGTAGGCTTCCAGAAATTGGAATTCCAGTGCTGTGAACTCTGGTTTTGTATTTGCTCTTTTTAAAGCTCTCTTTTAAGCTTTTTAAAAATTATTCAGAGAATAAGTATCCAGTGTCCCATCTGAGGTTCTAAAGTGGCAAAGTTAAGTAGAGACAAAGGTAGCTGGTTCTAATAATGAAGATTATTTGATGCTTCTGTGTCAGGTGCAAAGAATCGGGACCACACATTATAGTTAAGATGATTGATTGCTCGTGCTTAAATGCAAGAATCTAGATCAACTAATGGTCAGTCCTAAATTGACTCTAGAGATAGAACTCAGGAGAGGTTTGATTTTGTGGGAATGTAACAATTCCAAGCTATTTCCTCTCTTGACTTCTCCTCCCCACCTCGGCTTTGCCTGTCCTTCTGCTACATCCTGTGTGTATATCCATCTCCGTGTTGACTTGAACATTCACAGAAGTTGTTTTTCAAGGTGGATCTTTGCTATGCACATCAAAGAAGAAACTAAAGAGGAACAATAGCACTTAGACTTATATACCCCTCCACAGTCAGCATATTGCCCCCAACAATCTGGGTCCTCATTTTACTGACCTCAGAAGGATGAAAGGCTGAGTCAACCTTGAGCCCCATTAGGATCGAACTCCACACCGTGGGCAGAGTCAACCTGCAATACTGCATTCTAACCACTGTGCGACCACAGCTCCTTCCGTAGAGTTAAGTGAACCACCTTCCCAGGGGTGAAATCCAAATTTTTTTCCTACCGGTTCTGTGGGCGCGGCTTGTTGAGCATGGCAGGAAAAGGCTATTGCAAAATCTCCATTTCCACCTCACTCCAGGGGAAGGATACTGCAAAATCCTCTTTCCCTCCCCACTCCTGGGAGAAGGATATTGCAATATCTCCATTCCCACCTCACTCTTGAGCCAGCCAGAGGTGGTATTTGCCGGTTCTCCGAACTACTCAAAATTTCCACTACCGGTTCTCCAGAACCTGTCAGAACCTGCTGGATTTCACCCCTGCATTTTACTCAGGAAGAGGTCAGAATATAAGTCTACTTGAGTCAACTCTAATGTACCATTGGCCTTTACTGCTGTTCTCTCAGGATTAGTCTGAGGCTTTCAGATCCACACCTGAAGCAGAATATATACTGTGGTTAGCTACTCATCGCTGTTTTAAATCAGCTAATTAATTGTTCTGTTAGATCCATATAAATAGCAGTATCGCTCCCCAGCTACACTGAGGAAATGCAACTTGTGCTGTAGTCAACCAAAGAGGTGGTTTGTTGTTAGAAGAAAAGATTGTGTCTGTTAACTCTGAAGTTGCGGTAACACAACAGAATGCATATTCTCTTCCCTGTTTTTAATGATTCAGCCTCCCTGATTAATTGGTTCTAACTAACCACAGTACTTTAGGTGATTAATCTTGTGGGCCTGTTTCCTGTCATAGAGAAATATAACAGGAGATTGTGTGAGTAAACGATAAAGAAAGTTACATCAATAAATCTGAGGCCATTTAAGAAATAAGTGAGAGTAAGGGTTGCTGGGAATTAGCAATCTTATATATTTAGTTATTGATTTTTTTTTTAAGTACATTTTTTTCTGTTTCAAAATTAAGGACAGTGAATCAAAAGCAAGAAACACCTAAACATTTATGTAGAATTTTAGAAGAGATACATCTGCTACACATAAACTAGTATTATTAATAATCATTAGTTAAATTTATTGGCCACCCAAGTCCTGCAATAATAATAACTATTACTTAACCATCACTATGAATAATTGTAGCAATAATAAATAGTAAGTGGCCAAACCAGTAGAATTGGAAATCCCAAAACTTACGCCCTAAGGCAGGGGTCAGCAACTTGCGGCTCTTTCACCCCTCTGCTGCAGCTCCCTGTCACTCAAAATATGCGTCACAACCGCCAATGTGCGACACCCACCGGCACACGATTTATTGAGCTTTTCAACCCCCGGTAGGCCAACCATGGATAAATCCAAGAAAAAAAATTTCCAGAAGAAAACAGAACATTTAATTCAACTACGTATGCTGGTTTTGTGGCCGCTGAAGAAATAGTCAGGTGCGGGAAAGGTTTTGTGGCTCCCGGTGTTTTCTTTTCTGTGGGAAACGGGTCCAAATGACTCTTTGAGTGTTTAAGGTTGCAGAACCTTGTCCTAAGGGCAATTGCAGCTATAATTCCATTTTTGTTCTTTAGTTATAAACTGGAATCTTTTGTGTCTTTGTAAACAACATCACATTAAAAGAGATCGTCTGTATGAAATATTCAGAAAAGGAGGAAAGCCAACCAGGATATAATTGTGCCAAATAGCTGGAAGTTACGTTTTTGCCCCAAAGCAAAGATTCTTGCCATAATGTTTACCAACTGCTCACCCTTAAATGTTGAACTGTTAACAGTGGATCCAGCCTTTAACGGGTTTTTTTGGGGGGGGGGAACACTGAACAATTGAGTTCTCTTTCAGAGGAATGCATGTCACTGTCAGAACTCTGGACCATGGATTCTTAAATTGTAGACTACCCTGTTCCCCCCAAAATAAGACATCCCCTGATAATAAGCCCAATTGGGCTTTTGAGCACATGGCAATAAGGCCAAGCGCATATTTCAGGGTTCAAAAAAATATAAGACAGGGTCTTATTTTCAGGGAAACACGGTAAGTATTTATTTTAGAGGATTTGGACATTTTCTTTCTTTCTTTTTAATTACTTTTTTTTAATATAAACATTCCATCTTCCCTTAAACAGTGTGTCATCCGGGTACAAATATCTCTGTGCAATAACCATCAAAATTTACAACAGCATTCATTACACTGATATTAATTCTCTGATCTTGCAATTGTAATATTGAACATAGTAAACCCATTCATTTTTCCCTCTTAACATATCTTCTAATAAGAATCTAATAATAATATTAAGCATAATAATCCTAATAATAACAATCAAACTATTGTTTACATTTCTGCCTTACGATATTTTCTATGCTTCTTTAATCTCCTTTTATTTCCAACTTCCATTTTTATTCTCTATAACCATTGATAATATAGTTCCCGTACCGTATAATAGTCCATTTGTTCTCTCTCCTTAATTGCAAGCGTTAATCTGTTCATTTCGGCACATTCTAATATTTTTCCTACTCGCCTTCTCATCAGTAGGGATCTCTTCACTTTTCCAATTTTGTGCAAAGGATTTGGACATTTTCAAAGTTGGGCTCAGGATGTTACATTGGTGGTTGGAAAGCGTGAACTCCAGCATGAAGCACCCACAAGAGTCAAGCAGGCTTGAATGAGTTTTGAAGCTGAGAATTGAAACTTAGAGCACAGAATCTACTTGTACAGCCTATATTACAAGAACCTTGAAAACCTAACGGCATTTCTTCTTGCTTCCCTATACAAAAGGGAAGCACAGAGAAAGGCTGCCCCCTTCCTTTCCCCTATACAAAAGAGAGTCAAGGCAGGGAAATCTTAAATTACTTTCTGACACTTTCCTGTTCATGCTTTACTATCAGTTGCTACTTAGTTTCTCTAAGGTCACCCCCGTTTCCTCTACATCTGGCTACCATGTGGTTGTGTGCCTTGAAGTCAGTTGTTGACTCCTGGCAATTGCCAGGACTGGTCCCTGCTGTTGTTTCCTTGGCAAGATTTTTGGAAGACTTTCACCATTATCTTCTTCCTAGGACTGAGGGGGAAAAAATGACTGGTTCAAGGTCACCCAGCTGGCTTTGTGTCTAACATGGGACTAGAACTCCCAGTCTCTAGCCGGATGTCTTCACCACTACACCAAATGGGTTACCATACAGTCTGTATATACCATTTCCATCATACGTGTAGAAAAGCCAAGATAACCCTGAAGACTAATTCCCATTACATGTCATTCCTATGTTCTACATTATATACCTTTACATTGTATCTTGCTTTATTACCAAGTGATGCTCACCCCCAAAATTCAGTTGACCAAGAGATGGCAGCAAAGGGTAGACACCTTAACTCTCTGCTGCCATCTAGTGGTCATCTGGAAAGTTATCAGCCAGGTAGGGCAGAGGTGTCTCTTGCATATTGCTGCCCACACTGTCTCTTAACTGGCAGGGGTCCCCAAACCCCCAGTCCATGGACAAGCACTGGTCTGCGGCATGCCAGCAACTGGGCCACGCAAACAAGCGAAGCCCCATCTGCAGGATGCAGGCACCACGCAAAACCACACCTCCTCTAGTCCACGGAAAAACCTCTCTCTCAGGAACCAGTCCTTAGTGCCCCAAAATTGGGGGGCCACTGTCTTTATTTGTTTATTTGTTTGTTTGTTTGTCAAACATGTACAAGATAGCAGGTATAAATATGAACAAGGACAGGAATGAAGGAAATGAATACAAATATACAGTAGGATAGGGACGGTAGGACAGGGACAGTAGCAGTGGTGGGTTCCACCCGGTTCGGCTGAGCCGGTAGCGGTGACAATGTGACATAACTGAACTGGTTCTCTTTGTCCGGGAGGTGGGCCCTCGCGTGCACAAAGAGAACCGGTAGTAAAACCAGTTGGAACCCACCACTGGACGGTAGGCACGCTGGTGCTCTTATGCACGCCCCCTTTACGGACCTCTTAGGAATGGGGGTGAGGTCCACAGTAGACGGTTTAAGGTTGAAGCTGTGAGGGTTTGAGGCTGTAACAACGGAGTCGGGTAGAGCATTCCAGGCATTGACCACTCTGTTGCTGAAATCGTATTTTCTGCAGTCGAGTTTGGAGCGGTTTACCTTGAGTTTGTACCAATTGTGTGCCCGTGTATTATTGCGGTTGAAGCTGAAGAAGTTGTTGACAGGTAAGATGTTGTAGCAGACAATTTTGTGCACTATGCTTAGCTTGGACCCCAGGCAGTGCAGTTCCAGATTGTCCAAGCCCAAAATTTTCACCCAAGCTAGAACTAAGTCCTGTTCATGCTAAGGGTTTCATGAACTCCCCTCCCTCCTCAATCCTCCTAATTCTAACACCAATTCCCTTCTTCAGCAGCATGAGATCTATTTCTCCATCGTCTTCAGCCTCTGGTTAGATAAAGGCTATTATCTTCCCAAACAGTGGGAGGGTGGATGTACAAGGGGAGGAGAACCAACAAAGAGAATTTTGCTGCTTGGCGCCAACTCTAGCCTGCTGGTGGGGTTGTGTTACAGCCGGCACTTCGGCAGGAGTTTGTTTTCTTTCCCAAAGCAGCCAGCAGCGTGGGGGTTGTCGTGCGGCAGGGGTGAACACAGACGTTTGCCTGTCCCTCCTTTGTTCCTGCAACTCGGTGGGGGTGGGGATGGGAGGCGGTTCTGAGCGGGCAACTCCCCCCCTCCCTCTTTCTTTCCCCTTTGGGTCCTGCAGCCAGTGAGAAGAATTGCCAACGCAGTCCCAAGAAAACACAAATGGCCACGCGGAGCATAACTTGGCGTTGTGTAGAGGGGGGCCACCGAATCTGTCTGGCCGAGGCTGCGCGTGCCCTAATTGTTTTCATTATTTTTTTTCCCCCTAGCTGATTCCAAGTGGAATTCATACCGGAGTGGAATTCCTTTTTTGTGTTGAAAAGATACAACGAGCCGCAGAGGGCAGAGGGAGCGGGTGTCCGTGCGTGAATAAAAGGCCCACATTTTTGTTTTCCATTTTACAAGGAATCAATGCTTGGGTCGGGCCCCGAGTTGGCCAGGTTGCATTTCTGCCATGATTGGGCGGGGGAAATGTCACTCCCATGGTGACAATGCGGAGGTCCCTCCTCCAAATTTATATTCCAGAAGAGGAGTCGTCTTGCATTGCCCTGCGTCGATTGGCAGTTCCACCGCCCTCCGCCGCACACTCCCCTCCCTTCCTCCAGCTTCTACTGTCGCTGATACAAAGGGACATCAGCTGCCTTTTCCTTTTCCTGCACAAACCATTTAACCACAACGGGAAGGGTGGAGAGAGACGTATTCTCCAGCCTGGCCCCGAAGAGAGTGAGGCTCTGGAAATTCCCGAACAAGATTGAACTGGGAATCCTGAACCTGGAAATTCTAAGACCTTCACAAGGAGGTTGGGAAGACACAAATTGTGTGTCTTTTGCCAAATGACATTGACACACTCACATGATACCGCCTTGTCTTCTACATTGCACAATATGGCAGGGCTGTGGTCCTTTCTAACGTCAGGAGCAAACATCATTTAAAGGAAGCAGAGGCTTCATCCTTCAGGGTCGTTAAAATTGGTACACCCTCCCCCAAATGAACCAGAGCAAATGGGGCTCCTGATGGATGTTTACTTAAATGTTAATCCCAATGAGATTGGTGTAGTTCCCCCCCCCGCACCCCAAACTCTGCCGTTTGCAACACTCTTTCCCCCGAGATCTGGCATACCCCTGTTCTCCTGTTTCCAAAAAGCTTTAAACGCCTAGTTTTTCCTACAAATCATGCGTTAGTATAAGGCTAGAAGCTCTGCGGTTTGCAGAGTTCTCAGTGCTCTCTCAACTTGGTTGTTTTCTTGCAAATGCTTCGTCATCTGACTAGGATAAACACCTTCGTCTTTATAAACAAAGAGCAAAACCTACCGCCTTCTAGCACTGATGATGGTACCTAGTTGGGTAATGAAATGCCTGCAAGGAAACAGCCATACACTCTGAGGGCTCCGAAGACTTCACTGTTCAATCCCGAGCTACAAATATTCATTTCTTGTTGACGCTGTACAATTTGTTGGGTATGGGGAGATCAGTGGTGGGTTCCTCCCGGTTCGGCCCGGGTCTCCCGAGCCGGTAGCGGTGATGTTATGATGTCACCGAACCGGTTCTGCCTCCCCCGCCCCCCTGTGCCCCCCCACCCCCTGCGTTATTCTTACCTTCTATTTGGCCCCACCCTCACTCTATTGCTGCCTCCTGAGTCCCAGCTGATGGCTAGAGGGAAAAAAACTGTTTAAGCTCTTGCCCTGGGGCTTCAAAGGGCCACCCTACAGCTGATCAGTGTTAAAAGAAAACAAGTGAGTAGACCGGTGCCTGCAAAAATACATGAGTAGATCAGTGCCTGCAAAAATAAATGGGTAGATCAGTGCCTGCAAAAATAAATGGGTAGATCAGTGCCTGCAAAAATACATGAGTAGATCAGTGCCTGCAAAAATAAATGGGTAGATCAGTGCCTGCAAAAATACATGGGTAGATCAGTGCCTGCAAAAATAAATGGGTAGATCAGTGCCTGCAAAAATACATGAGTAGATCAGTGCCTGCAAAAATACATGAGTAGATCAGTGCCTGCAAAAATACATGGGTAGATCAGTGCCTGCAAAAAATAAATGGGTAGACCGGTACAGCTCTTCAAGCAGTTAAAAGCCTGGTAGACCAGTACCTCTGCTAAATCCTAAATAATTGTCACATGACCATCAAGCCACACCCACAAAATAAGCCACACCCACAGGTCCGGTAGTAAAAAAAATTAGAACCCACCCCTAGTGGAGATATGTTGTGGTTTGGAAACCAGGAAGGGTTTATTTGCTTGTTTGTTTTTAGTTCATTTGTGTGTGGGGGGTTGTTGTTGTTGTTGTGGTTTTTATGCTTTTTACGGCCTTTATTGTTTTGTGCTTATGAGCCACTCTGCCCGACACAAATCTTTTAAATAAGCAAACAGTGAGCCAATTTAGGAAGCGTGGACCTGCTTATTAAAAACATTATTTTTTTGAAGGAAACCTTCTTAAGTGAATCAGCCAAGTGGAAAAAAAAGAGGAGCTCGCCACTGTAAAAATGGAATAAAAATTTCCAATTTTGCAAAAGGCATTTTAGTTACATTTTTGGGCTCTGCGCTGTGGTTGTTTTTTTTTTTTAAAAGAGTGAAATTCTAGCCTTTGCTTGGGAGTCTTCCCACTTACTTTTTGAGCATAGTGGTGGGTGCAGTAACGGCTGCCGTTGTGTTGTCAAGCAATCATATCATATTATTGTTATGCCATACTAGCGAGCAAATGGCTGCTTGCCGTTTGTAAGGAAACACCTTTTTTAAAAAACCCACAGAGCCGTGGAAAATTTCCTCTCCGTTTTTAAACCCTTTGATGCTTAAGCAATTATTTTCATCTTGGGGGGAGGGGGGTCACTAACAAGCCGCCAACATGTTGCTAGTCCTTAATCAATTTCCTAGCAATTTTATATTTATTTTAGCTGTTGCGCTCGTCACGTCGCTCGACATCGTAGGGAATGTGGAGCGGCATATCTTGGCACGGGGTTGGGTGATGGCACTGAGTGTTAAGCGACCGGGCTTGGGGATATGGGATGCATTGGGACTAGGAGCATGGAGCTCGCTGCTGCTGTTTGTCACGATGGACATTAGACCTGCTGGCAGACGTTCCGAGACGAATAAGCGCCAGCGACCGCAGAGGCGGATGTAAGGGGCGGCGCTGACGTCGCCGCTCTGATGGCACGGCACAGAGACGGGATGATGCCAACACTCCACAGCCGACGGGCGACCGATGGGAGGGGCGGCAGGGGAGGCCGACGTGATAAAAACGCTATGAGGCAAATCCCCGTAGCGCCAACTTTGATTCACTGTGAGCTCACCCATTCCCTTGGAACTAACGACACTATTAAACCACCATCACAACCTTGAGATTCTTGTCTTAGTGTGGTTTGTGGTTCCTGCTTTCGTTTTGTCCAGGAAGGCTGAGATTAGCTTTTTTTTCCACAAGACTTTAAAAAGGCCTGCCGATCCCTGTCCCCTGAGCTTCAACCTAATAGGGTGCATGAGTTCAAAAGGTAGTAGTTTGTTCAAAGTTTCATGTGCAATGGGATGTGTGAACCGGGCCTTCCTAGTCTCGTCGGAAACTGTAGCTCTTGAGGGTGGAGATTTGTTTTCTGAGCTTGTGGGTTTTTTTCCGAATGTTTCGTTACCAGGCTGGGTAACATCTTCAGCAGAGTTTAGGACAGGGGTGTCAAACTCATGGCCCGCGGGCCAGATGTGTCACGCACTGGCCACCCTCACCCCCAGTTTAGTGAAGGGGGAAAAAAAGTCACGATACGTCAGGTGATGACAACATAATGCCACGAGTTTGACACCCCTGGTTTAGGGGATGTCAGAGTCAGTGTTCTGTTTTATAAGGGCTTCAGGTGTGCATGTGTCAAGCAGGAGTGAAATTCAGCAGGTTCTGACAGGTTCTGGAGAACCGGTAGCGGAAATTTTGAGTAGTTCAGAGAACCGGCAAATATCACCTCTGGCTGGCCCCAGAGTGGGTGGGAATGGGGATTTTGCAATATCCTTCCCCTGGAGTGTGGTGGGAATGGAGATTTTGCAATATCCTTCCCCCAGAAGTGGGGAGGGAATGGGGATTTTGCAGTATCCTTCCCCCAGGAGTGGGGAGGGAATGGGGATTTTGCAGTATCCTTCCCCTGCCATGCCCACCAAGCCACACCATGCCCACCAAGCCACGCCCACAGAACCGGTAGTAAAAAAAATTGAATTTCACCACTGGTGTCAAGTGAGGAGCTTGTGACAGGTTTTGTGATGGCTCAGCTGTGAGTCATCAGTGAGTCTTGTAACTCTTAACATAACTGTAGCTCTTGCATATTCTCGGAATTGTGGGGATAAAATCACAGGAAGACCCCCATAGGAACTGTCCAGAGTTGTCAGGCTGGAGAAGTGGACAGGTATGAATATGGGATATCTTGTTTGGGGATTATTTTTTTAGAAAGAAAGAATGGAATGGAATGGAATGGAATGGAATGGAATGGAATGGAATGGAATGGAATGGAATGGAATGGAATAGAGGCTTATAAATAAAAATAGACCTCTTTTCTTTTAACTTATCCTACAGGAAGTCTTTTATTTATAGAAGATTTGGGCATTTTTTTTCTCTTGAAGGCTTCTAGGCGCAATTCATACTTCTGGTTACTACCTATAGAAGTTTATACTGTATTAGTGTTTTTCAAACTTGGCAACTTTAAGATGTGTGGCCTTCAACTCCCAGTGCTGGCTAGGAAATTATGGGAGTTGAAGTCTACCTATCTTAAAGTTGTAAGTTTGAAAAGCCCTGGACTATACAGTGTAGAGGAGGGTGCCTTAAGGAACCCCGTATCCAAGCAGTATCTGTTCATCCTGGTAAGACATCAAGAGAAGACAAGACGTTGCAAAGCAGACCAAGTCACAACACAGCCGTGGCAGGAATTCTAAGCACTGTTTTAGGGTAGAATAATAGATTCTTACTTATTTATTCCATTTTAATCTTTGCCACTTTGAGATGACCAAGAAAGAAAGGCTGGATTAAAAACGGAATAAATAAGTAAGAGTCTTATTATTCTACCCTTAAAACAGTGCTTGGAATCCCTGCCACGGCTGTGTTGTGACTTGGTCTGCTTTGCAACGTGGTGTAGTGGTTAGAATGCAATATTGCAGGCTAACTCTACTGACTGCCAGCAGTTTGGCAGCTCAATTCAAGGTTGACTCAGCCTTCCATCCTTCCAAAGTTGGTGAAACGAAGACCCAGATTGTTGGGGGGCAAGATGCTGACTCTGTAAACTGCTTAGAGCGGGCTGTACAGCACTACGAAGCGGTATATAAGTCTAAGGGCTATTGCTATTCATAACCTGATGTGCCCACTTCCTGTTTTCTCACAACTACCTTGTGATGTAGGTTGGACAGAGAGAGAAGGACTGATCCAAAGTCATCCAGATGGCTTTTGTCCCTAAGGACAGCCGCTAGAACTTACCGTCTCCCAGTTTTCGCTTAGCACCTTTGCTGCTACACACAACTGGCTCTCAGTCTTAGGATCTACTACACTGAACCTGCCCTTCCCATTGTCCATTGCTCTATGCTTTTTGAGTAGTGCGATTCCTTTTATTGGACATTTATTGATGGATCGTTCTTTCTCTTTGACTGACAGATTGATGAACTCCCCGAGGGAGCTGTGAAGCCTCCAGCAAATAAATATCCCATCTTCTTTTTTGGGACTCATGAAACGTAAGTGAGAAAATTCTGCAATAGACCTTTTAAGAGGCTCTGATGTTTTAAGCATCACCTTATTTGTTTATTCGATTTATTTGCCGCCCATCTCATTTCGAAGCATAGTAGGATGTATGAAACATTTTGAATAAAAAGTAGTCCTCAGTTTATAACTGGCTGCTTATGGACCGTTCGAAGTTACAAAGAACCTCCTCAGGAATACTTACCACCAAGTTCCAAAGTTCCGACAGCTCTGACTCGTAATTATGACCATTTATTGCATTCTTCAATTACATGACTGGCTCACTGATGTTTTGCTGAAAACCGGCATTTATAAGCTACGGTGGCACAGTGGTTAAGAGTGCAGTACTGTAGGCTACTTCTGCTGCTCACCAGCTGCCGGCAATTTGGCAGTTCGAATCTCACCAGGCTCAAAGGTTGACTCAGCCTTCCATCCTTCCAAGGTTGGTAAAATGAAGACCCAGATTGTTGGGGGCAAGTGTTCTGCCCCAGCTACAGACCCCAAAGAACGCAGCACACACAAAGTCTGTACAAACCTTAGTTTACTAAATTAAATCAGTCTTTTTCAAATAAAGGCTGTTAATTAACTTTCTTAACAGCCTACAAGAATCCAAAGAATAAATAATCGTAATCTTACTGTGGTTGGCAGAAAGCCCAGAAGCAATTTGCAGGAAGCTGATAAGATAAGCAAGACAAGACACGAAGGAGAGTGAACAAAGTTGTTCCCTGCAAATTGCTTCAGTCGGCATTCCTCCTTAAATAGGCTAAGGGAGTGGCCAATTAGCCCCAAGCCTTACTCTCGAGGAGACCTCCTCCTGAGGAGCCACTCCTGCCTTTTGGCAGCTCTGCGTGCCTGTGCATTAAGAAAAGGCTCCTCCTCTTCTTCCTCTTCACTTATGGGAGCTTCTGGAGGTTCTGAAGGCCCCGGCTGAATCCCCGCCTCTGGCACCACATCTTCTCCAGCCTCCTCATTGTCTGACTCGAGTGCCAGCTGCACAGGCTGCTGGCACAACACCACACCAGCCTCCTCACTGTCGGAATCAGCTACTAGCTGCACAGGCCACTGACGGGCCACAACAGCAAGAGGCGGACTCTGTAAACAGCTTAGAGAGGGCTGTAAAACACTGTAAAGCAATATATAAGTCTAAGTGCTATTGCTATTTGTTTCTGGTTTTCAGCAAAACCAGCCCAGGGCAAACAATTGGATAATTGGTTTTGCTTAATTATCATGGCATTTCCTTAACAACCACTGCAGAAATGATTATAAAATCAGGTCACATGGGCAACCCACTTTACAACTGTCATGATTTATGACCATAATGGATGGGCTCCTTTACAGTCATAAGCCAAGAAGTACTTAATACATTTTGCACATCCTGAAAGGAGCTCTTCTTCTGGTATTATTGGAAATGTTCTCCGGTCATCGGTCTCAGAAGCCATCCAAAGGGTCTAACAGAGCTCAGAATTTTCCCAGTCTTGTTGGAAAACCATTGGAGTTGCTTGGAACACAAATCACTTGAAAGACATGTTCAAAAATAATTTGCAGATCTGGATGCTTACGAAAGTTCCTTTTCTTTTCTTTTGCTGCGATCTCAGACTGGATCGCAGCTGCATCAAGAGTTTCCTGCTTTTTTCCTGTTTTCTAAGTGTTGGGAGGAAGGGTTATGATTATTAGCTGCCTAATTGCCCCCTTGAATAATCTTTTCTTAATTGTGATCGGGGCACTTCTCTTCCCAAAAGGGGGAGGTTTTAATGACCTGTTTCCTGCAACTGCAGTATTTTTTCGCTTGGCATTTTTTTATGGCAACGTATGAAAAAGCAAAATAATAATAATTTTTTAAAAAATGCAAAGAAACCCGTAATTGCAGCCTTTCTGTTCTGCCTTCCCCATCTGAACAGACAGAGAGCAATTAAGAGGGTATGCATTCATTCAACGGGTCAGACCTTCAGATCCAGGAAATTCAATTCATTGGTGGGGTGGGGTAGGGGGTGGAGAGTCAAATGAGACTTACAGAAAAGCCAGTGTTGAAATATATTGGTCATCCCCGTCACTTAAGGAAAAAGCATGCCTTTGCAACCTTTTGATTCAGGGGTAGGCTTCAAAAATTTGAGCAAGGGGTTTTCTGCCTGGTTGCTGGGTGGGCGTGGCCTAGTTGGCCTCCTACACCACGGCGGGGGTGTATGTGTGTTTTTGACCTCCCCGGGCTCCGGAGGCTTTCCTCGAGCCTCCATGAGGGCGAAAACAGCCTCCCCAGGCTCCGGAGGCCCTCTAGAGGCAGGAAACAGGCCCATTTCCGGCCTTCCCAAACTTCCGGTAGGCCCATTTTTCACCCTCCCCAAGCCTCTCTGCGTGCCCTGCGTTAACCTGCATCCAAAACAGGCCACGTGGGGACTCCTGCGAGGGGCGAGGCAGGATGGGCGGGGCCATCCAGGAGTGGGATTTGGGGGTTTTCCAAACTGCACAGAATCTTAGCTAGAGGTTCTCCCGAACCCCCAGCAGCCCCACCACCTGATGAAGTGAGCTGACGGTCATGAAAGCTTACGCGCCTTTTCGTAAGAGAGGTTAGTCAGAAAAGATGCTATCGGACTCTTTTATTTTTGCCCTCCCCCCCCCCCCCCCCCCCCGAAGACTCCCTTCCTCCTAAAAGTACAGCAGTTCAGAAGTAAAAGCGCGAAAGCGGCCCTCGCTGTAGCCTGTCATAAAAATACCTCACGGCTAAAGGAAAAGGTCAGAGACGGGATAGTCTCTGAGCACAGCATCAGCCACGGTTTCTGCTGCTTTCTGCAGCCTCAATGGCTCTGCTGCAGTGCTCTGCCTGCGGAGTCACGACTGTCTCCTTGGCAGTGGTTTAGCAGACACTGTCATGGAGGACTTGATTGGCAAGAGTAGACCGTGTCTCGTGAGTCACCGGATAAACACTGCTCCACAAATCACGATAACATCCAGATGAAATATTGCAACTTTGATTAAGCCGCCGTAGGTTTCCTTAGCCTGAGCGGACTTCAGAGCCCTGCCAAAAATTCTCAGCAATGATTGCAAAAAGCTGGAGGATCCTGGCGGTTGAAGTCTTCACAACTGGACGTTGCCTGGCTTGATCTCAAGAGCGAGCTCTTTCTCGGCTGCTCCTCTGAAGAAGCATCGTTCTGATTTCTCACAGGACCACCGAGAAATGTTCACAGGCCAGGCTGAGTAAACAAGGATTCCGTAGAGTTCTGCCGTTGAGATGCTTGCTTTGTGCGGCCCGTCTTTGATCTGCAGCTGAACAGATTTAGCAGAATGTATGATTTCAAGAAACCTGCAAGAAGCGAAGAGACCCAGTGTGGTGTAGTTGTGAAGGCTAGAAACCGGGAGACTCTGAGTTCTAGTCCTGCCTTAGGTATGAAGCCAGCTGAGTCACCTCAGGCCAGTCAGTTTCTCTCAGCCCTATGAAGGAGGAGGCAATGGCAAACCACTTCTGAAAAACCTTGCCAAGAAAAGTTCAGGGACTTCTCCGAGGAGTCCCTGAGAATTGGACAGAATTGAATACAATTGTTCTGACTTAGATGTTACCAAACCACGAAGCAGACTCCTTGTCCCGACAAAAACCCCTTTTTATTAAGTTACCGTGAATTCCTCTCACTCACATCCAGCAAAATCTTTCAAGGGAGAATTTACAGTCACAAATTCTTATCTGGCTTGGAGAGCTGCCAGGCCGATATCTTCAAAACTTGGCAAGGAGTCTTGGAGAGTCACGAACCAATTAAGCGAACTAATTGTCTCCTGCAAACTCCCCTCCCCTTTCGCTCCTCTTTTATTCCTTATGGGAGGAGCCATTCACCTTCCACCTGTAGCTTTACTCCTGAGTTGACCCTTGTTCCTTAGCTGTTCCCTTCTACTGGCAGCTCTGCACATGCGCACACTGGGAACAGGCTCCAGCCCTTTTTTTGCTCCACTGATGTCCGATTCTGAAGGCAGCTGACAATTGTCAGATGACCCTGGCCCCCTCTCCGCCTCCGACGCAGAGCCCTCATCAGAGCCTTCCCCAGACTCCAGGACTGGCCCTCCCCAACGTCCTCACTGTCTTGAATCTGCCACCAGCTTCGCTGGCAGGCCACAACAACAAGAGAGAAAAAATTATCCCAAACAATTCACAAGAAGCCGAGAATAAATTTTAGTGAATGATCCTAAGTCGGAGGAGGAAGCAGAAATAACAACAGAAAACAAGAGTGCTGAACTTGGATCTCTCCAGATGTTACTTCTCTGCCGCTCCCACTCTCCTTATCTTCGTGTGAAACTAAACAGCCATCATAAATCAATATGTCAGATCCTGGTTTCCTTTGGATGACAAGAAACCAGCTGGATTGCATGCCAGAAGCTGGAATTAAACAGTTAGCAAGAGGAAAATCTATATATGGAACCAAGCAGGGGTGAAATGCTCCCGGTTCGGACCGGATCGCCCAATCCGGTAGTGATGGCAGCGGATGGTTCAGAGAACCAGTAGCAAACATCCCTACCCATCCCCCACTCCCCCATGCCTAGCTGAGCCACACAATCATGAGAGGCTTTTTTTTTTATTTTTAAAAGCATTTTTTCTACAACCTCTTCAGCCGAAAAAATGCTTTTAAAAGTTTTTTTTTTTAAAGCCTCTGATGATCGTGCAGCTCAGCTGGGATCGTCAGAGGCTTTTAAAAGCGTTTTTTCTTTCAACTGAAGAGGTTGTAGAAAAAATACTTTTAAAAGTAAAAAAAAAAGTTAGCCATGCCCACCCAATCACATTATCACCACCACCCACCAAGCCACGCCAACAGAACCAGTAGTAACAAATTTTACATTTCGCCACTGCAACCAAGCCATAGTTAGACAATCATTCTTGATTGAAAAGGGGGGGGGGGTCGCTTCCTCTTTTTCTGTCTTCTAAAAATGTATAAAGAAGAGAGGTTTCTGAATATGTACAGGTGGTGTTCTCTTCACTGGTGAATAACCGCAGGAGAAAGGCAGGGGAAATCAAGGCAATCATCAGTATCTTCCTAGCCAAGTGGTGACATGAACGGAATGCTATGTGATGGACCAGTACTGTGTTGCAATGAGTTGGCAAGTGCTTTTTATGTCTCTTCACCACAGGAGGGCAGATCTTCCTAAACTTTTAACCGTAAGAGAGCTGCAGTTGTTTACAGGAAAAGAAACCCATGATTCCTTTCTATTTAGGAAACGCATTTCTCTCCGTTAAGTTGATGAGAGCACAATTTGACAATTAGAGCATTTGTTCTGCCTTTGGAGCGCTCCTGACTAATAGCTAAGACAGTGATGGCTAACCTTTTTGACATCGCGTGCCAAAAGCGGGGGGAGCACGGTGGGGTCACATGCATGCATGCCCACATCCATAATTCTATGTGCTCTGCCCCCCCCCCGCTTTTGGTACGCAATGGCACAGTGGGCCCGTTTTTTGCTCTCCCCAGGCTCCAGAGCCTTTCTAGGAGCCTGGGGAGGGCAAAAACGGCCTTCCTCACCCCACCAGAGGCCCTCCAGAGGCCGGTAACAGTGTGCTTTCTGACTTCTGGTGGGCCCAGAAGGCCTGAAAATCAGCTGGCTGGTATACGCATGTGTGCCAGAGCTGAGCTCGCGTGCCCACCGATATGGCTCCGCATGCCACCTGTGGCACCCGTGCCATAGGTTCGCCATCACTGAGCTAAGATGTCAGCCGTTCAGTAACATTGCCTGGTGGCAGCAGAGAAATGAACACTAGAGAAGAGCACGGCCCAAATGATGCCACGGGAGCTAATCAGTGGCGGGATTCAAGTAATTGTAACAACCGGTTCTCTGCCCTAATGATTTCTTCCAACAACCAGCGTGCCAAACTGCTCAGAAAGTTAACAACTGGTTCTCCCGAAGTGGTGCGAACTGGCTGAATCCTACCCACTGGAGCTAATGTACCAAATGGTGGAGTAATCCAAGATGTAGGATCAATTTGCATCCCCAAGACACGATGCGCAAAATTCGGGGATAAACGAACGCCCTACCGAACATGTCTTCGCGACTCAACTCTCAGCTTCAAGAAATCAGGAATGAAGGCTGTTCAAATGAGTGCAAGTTTATTTCATGCCAGCCCTCTACAAGAATCTCAACTACCCAAGGTCAAGGCAAATTGACAGTAGATAGGAGTCGACGAATTCAAAGTGGCCCAGAGTTACGTCTCTTGTGGGCGTGAAGGGACTTCAAACCGATGACGTGCTTGACCCCTCCCTCAGCTTGGTCATGTCCTACATCATGGGTGTCAAACTCAATTTCATTGAGGGCCACCTCAGGGGGACGGATGGGTGTGGCCAACTGAGTGGGCATGGCCAGCTGGACGCCACTCCCCAAATTGGTTAACTGAGCTGGTTAACTCTGATTTCTGAATGGAAAAATAAAAACAGTGGCAGATGTTATATTTTTCCTCCAAAGGCCACCTAGGGGCTCATCTTTCAAAGGTCTAAGCATGGATTAAGTGATGAGGTGGCGTTCGCACACCATAGGTTTGATGTGGTATCTGAACTGAGCCACCGTTGGCCTATCCAACAAAAGGGGATCTGCGTGCCATTTTCCTCTAGTTAATGAATAACACTTGTCTGTAAAGAATACGGATTATAATTTGATCTGTCATTCGATCCTATCCTTTCTTTCAACTGCAGGGCATTTCTGGGGCCTAAAGACCTCTTCCCTTACAAAGAATATAAAGACAAGTTTGGAAAATCAAACAAACGAAAAGGGTTTAATGAAGGCCTGTGGGAAATCGAAAACAACCCGGGTGTCAAGTTTAGTGGATACCAGGTAAAAAAAAAAAAAAAGGACTTCCTTTTCTATCTTTTACCGCCCAATCCCCCCACCCCTTCCTTTTGCCAATATGGACAGTGAGGACTGAAGGCAAAACTTGTGTAGCCAGAACCTTTGGTTTTTTGAGCCCTTCTCTTGTGAGGTTTTGCCTAAGCAAAATCACAAAAATGACTACCGTATTTTTTGGCGTATAAGATGCACCTTTCCTTCCCCCCCCTCCCTCCCTCCACTAAAAGGGGGTGAAAATTTGGGTGTGTCTTATACACCGAATGTAGCCTCGCCCACCCATGGCCCCCATCCTTTGGCCTTTGCCTCCCAGCAGTTTACCGCCTTGCAGCAAGCAGAAACAGCCCATTTCAGCTTCAGCACAGCCTAATTAGCACAAGTTGATTGTCCATTGGATCAGCCTCCCGACTCTCAGCTGTTTCAGGCTGCAGGGATTGCCATGGCCTATCGCTGCGCAGGCCTCTGCTGCTTGGTGGAAGGAGGTAAATTGTTGGGAGCAGATTTTTATTTCCCTTGTGCTAATCAAGCTATGCTGAAAACGAAAATGAAAGTAAAGCAGGCTGTTTGCTGCAATGAGGCAAAATTGCTGGGAGGCAGAGGCAGATTTCTTTTTCTTCTCTACCTCACTGAAAAAGGTAGGGGCGTCTTATAGTCCAGAGTGTCTCGTACTCCAAAAAAATACAGTAAGTAGGATTTTATACAACTGGAGAAAGGATCTTACCAGGCATGATGCTGTCTACCACAAGGCTGTGTAAGGAGCCTTACTGAGTTGTGATCAAAGGGAAAGCTTGCACCACCTTCAGGTTCCATCATTGGTATAACAGGTAGTCCTCAACTTACAACCATTTACTTAATGACCGTTTGAAATTACTACGGCGGTGAAGAAAAAGTGATTTATGACTATTTTTTCACACTTAAAACCATTGCAACCTCCCCGTAGTCGCGCGATCAGAATGCAAATGCTTGGCAACTGGCTTGACTTTGGGACGGTTGCAGTGTCCCAGGGTCATGTGATCAACTGTCAGGGTTCCAAGTAACATACCCGTAGCAAACAAAACTCCGAGGCAGGTAAATTCCTCAAAGAATAAGTTTATTAGAGATGTCATATTAGCACAGGCTGGTGAAAAACCGTCTCTTGAGTATTCCCACAGTTTTCACCTACTTAAAAATTAAAAAAAATTTCACTTTCTCAAAACGATCAGTCACATGGTCCAATCAGGATACTGTCCAGTTGCTAAGTGACACCAGTCCCCTCCTTCTGAGCACCTGCAGGAATGTCCTTGGTTCTCAAGAGAAAGTATTCTGTTTTGACTACAACACCCCAACTATTTCTATTCCCCTCCCCTCCCATCCCTATCCCTCTGCTCCAGTGTGTCAGCGCTGAAGTCTCAAAACGGCCTCAGTCAGGCCAGCTCCAGGGCTGACATCAACTTTTGCACAGACTGTTACCAACAAACCTAGTTGAGGTCTAATTATTGGTTTTACTCCCAAGGCTATTCAGCAACAGAGCTCCTCAGAAACCGAAGGCGAAGGAGGGAACACGGCAGATGCTAGCAGCGAGGAAGAAGGGGATCGGGTAGAAGAAGATGGAAAAGGCAAAAGGAAGAATGAAAAAGCGGGCTCAAAACGGAAAAAATCTTACACTTCAAAGGTAATTCGTGAAGCTCTCACTTACGACCTGGAGCTGTTTTGATTTATAGCAGGAGTTTCCAACTTGGCAACTTTACGACTTACGGAGTTCAACTCCCAGAATTCCTCAGCCGGCCATGCTGGGAGTTGAAGTCCACAAGTCTTCAACGTTGCCAAATGTTTCCCAGCTGCCTTTAAGTCAAGGATGAGTTTTTAAAATCTGCTTTCCGGAATTGTTCTTCAACTTGCTGAAGTGTGTAATTTTTGTCTGCGACGATATAAAAAAAATAAATAAAGAAAACCCGATCAAAGTTAAGGTTGGCTACTTCACAATCCTAATTCATCCTAATCCTCACCTCCCTCCCACTGTAACACACACAATTATTCACAGGTTCTTAACTTTAGGAAAGAGTGAGGCCAATGATATACAAATATGCCATGGTGTTTAAAAAGGGTCACCCAGATCCATAAATCTAAGCGGAGGGAAGGCATTTGCGAGGTGGCGCGGTGGTTAGAATGCAGTACTGCAGGCTACTTCTGCTGACTGCCGGCTGCCTGGAGTTTGGCACTTCAAATCTCACCAGGCTCAAAGTTGACTTAGCTTTCCATCCTTCCAAGGTGGGTAAAATTGCCAGATTGTTGAGGGCAATAGGCTGAGTCTGTAAACTGCTTAGAGAGGGCTGAAAAGCAATGTGAAGTGGTATATAAGTCTAAGTGCTATTAGGAAGAGGGGAAGGGAAGGGAAGGGAAGGGAAGGGAAGGGAAGGGAAGGGAAGGGAAGGGAAGGGAAGGAGGGAGGGAGGGAGGGAAGGAAGGAAGGAAGGAAGGAAGGAAGGAAGGAAGGAAGGAAGGAAGGTGTGGTGGCGCAGTGGTTAGAACACAGTATCACAAGCTAATTCTGCCTACTGATAGGAGTTTGATCCTGACCTGTTCAAGGCTGATTCAGCCTTCCATCCTTTCGAGGTCAGTAAAATGAGGACCCAGATTGTAGAGGGCAATATGCTGACTCTATAAATCACTTAGAGAGGGCTGCAAAGGACTGTGAAGCGGTATATAAATCTAAGTGCTATTGCTATTAAGAGCCGTGGTGCCACAGTGGTTAAGAGTGCAGTATTGCAGGATAACTCTGCCCACAGCCAGGAGTTCGATCCTGATCAGCTCAAGATTGACTCAGCCTTCCAGCCTTCCGAGGTGGGTAAAATGAGGACCCAGGTTGTTGGGGGCCAATAGGCTGACTCTCTAAACCGCTTAGGGCTATAAAAGCACTGTGAAGCGGTATATAAGTCTAAGTGCTATTGCTATTTGGGAAGGGAAAGGATGGAATGATTAAGAATAAAATTCCTTTCCTACCCCAGGAAACAAACCAATGCATTTGTAATTAAACCCAAGAATAGTCCTCTTGATATCCTTAACCAGAACGTAACAATTTACTAATACTAAGCTATATAGCTTGGGAAAATAGCTTTGGTTTCACTTTTTGTTTTGTTGTTGTTTTCTTGATGGATCCCCCCCCCCCCCCAGAAATCTTCCAAGCAATCAAGGAAATCTCCCGAAGACGAAGATGATAAGGATTGCAAAGAGGAAGAAAATAAGAGTAGCTCTGATGCCGGCGAAGCAGGCAACGACACACGAAACACTTCTTCAGACTTGCAGAAAACTAGTGACGGGGTAAGGCCTCAGGATTCCTTCCAAAGCTTTGTGGTTTTAAAGATGGAGGGCAGGGGACTGGTCCATCTGTCTTTTTTCAACGCAGAACAATTGACAGCAAGCTGCAACCCCCAAATTTCACAGCCAGCCAGTTTAAGAAATTTACTGCAGGGATGAAATCCAAAAATTTTCCCTACCGGTTCTGTGGGCGTGGCAGGGGAAGGAAATTGCAAAATCTCCATTCCCACCCCACTCCAGGGGAAGGATACTGCAAAATCCCCATTCCTTCCCCACTCCAGGGGAAGGATACTGCAAAATCTCCATTCCCTCCCCACTCCAGGGGAAGGATACTGCAAA
>WNWU01000103.1:851039-887795 GCA_012654045.1 Ptyas mucosa
TTCCCTCCCCACTCCTGGGGGAAGGATATTGCAAAATCTCCATTCCCACCTCCAGGGGAAGGATATTGCAAAATCTCCATTTCCACCCCACTCTGGGGCCAGCCAGTGGTGGTATTTGCCAGTTCTCCGAACTGCTCAAAATTTCCGCTACCGGTTCTCCAGAATCTGTTAGAACCTGCTGGATTTCACCCCTGCTTTATTGCCATTGCACCTTGTACAACAAAATTAAATGCCGTCTTCCGTGTGCATTATACATAAAAAATAAAACACAAACACATCTCCTTCACATTCTATACCAGTGATACTGGACCTTTTTGGCACTGAGTGCCAAAAAGGTCATATGGAAACGTCACGCGTGTTTGTGCGCACTCGTTGGGGCCCGCGCTCCGGATAAGCCAAACTTCCGGGTTCTACTGCACATGCGCGCCCGATGATCAGCTGGCTGGCATGCATGCGGACACCGGGTTTCAGCACTGCCATGCGCACAAAGGACAGCTGATCGTCGCACATGCCTGCGCACCAGAAACCCAGAAGACAAACAGGCAAGGCCGTGCATGCCGGGCGACCTGGCTTCGCGTGCCACTTTGGGCACGCGTGCCATTGGTTCGCCGTCACGGTTCTATACAATTGAATTGAAAATCCCTGGTGTTGCATTAATATTGCACTATAGAGTTGAATTCAGTATGGTTACTGCTCTGGGATAGAAGCTGTTTTTTCAGCCTATTTGCCCTGTTGGACATACCGCTTGGTCCATCTAAAAGGGCAACGTCAACATATCTTAGAAACCCTGAGGGAGAGGGAAGATAGAAAGGCAGGCAGGGTTCTGGCCTCAGTGGCAGAGCAGGGCGGCATCTAATTCGACAGTGATATGTCCAAAAGCAAGATTTTCCCCATAGTTTTCTTTAACCAGATTGATTAAAATGGATTACGTTTCAGAAACTTCACTTTATTGGATAGTTTTTTTTATTTTTCAGAACAAGGGTCCCCAACCTTTCAGACCTCAGGGACCACTAAATTCATAATTTTAAATCCCGAGGACCAATTAATATGATCTGCCTAATGACCGGCTGGGTGAGCATGGGTAGGTGGTCATGTGACTGGGTGGGCGTGGCCAACTCGATGTCACTCACGTCGAGGGGCGCCTTGCCAGCCTGTACTCGCCACTCCTTGCCCGCCTGGGCTCCTTAGGGCCCCAACAGGAAGCAGTTGTTGGAGCTAAGCAGCCACCATGAGAAAGTTGGCAAAACAGCTCAGTTCAAATTGGATCTGACCGAGAAGGAGGCTCAGCAGAAGCACCTCACTGAGGACTAGGAGCATAGGCTTTCCAAGCAGAGGGAAGACCTGTGGGAGTGCAAGGCCAGGTACAGGTGCCTGGAGGCTCCGCGGGCTGCAATGGTCAGCCAGTTCCAGGCCATGATGCAATCCCACTGGAACAAGGCCCTCTGGCTCTTCGCCACCAGCGGCTCTTCCCTCCAGCCTTCACCCAAAGCCCCACACCAGAAAGCTGAAGCAGACCCTAAGTTGAAATTTCTGCCCCCCCCCGACTCACACAAAAAGACCCCAAAGGGGGAGACTCTCTGCAGCAACACAAACATTCGTTGCACGTATTTCTGTCCCAGGGGCCGTAGTTTGAGGACCCCTGATTTAGTGCAATATAAAAAAATGCAAATAATTTTTCTGAGGACCACCAAAATTTTCTCATGGATCACCAGTTGGTGACTGCTGTTTCAGAAGCCATTTCCCAGGCTGAAGAACGTTTTCAGCCTCTCAAGTATGATCTCCGGGTGAACTGGTCAAGAGGTCCTTTGTTTTAACCCATTAAGAGGAATGTCCAGGGGTCCAGATTAATTTCTGAACATGCCATTGCACACAGTTGCTTTGGCTCTTCTTGAAACTCTGTACATGGAGAGTTGAGAGTCCTCTCTCAGTAGCTTCTCCCTACTTCTTAAAAATTGAATTCTAGATATTTCCCCGGTACGCTTGGCGTTTTTCTTAGTTGCTCACTTTAATTAATCTACTTAAACCTGGCTACTGGTTCTTCTTGTTGTTGTTGTTTTTTACAACTCATGACTTGTTATATTTGTTATATATGACTTGACAAATATTTTATATTTGAATGGGCTTAGACTGGATTGTTTTGTATTCTCCCCATCTCTGCTAGGTGCCGTCAGAAGGAAAGGGGAAAAACAAGCCTGGATTTCAGTCAGACAAGCCATAGTTCGTTTGCTGTCCACATTATGGGTTCTGGCTTGTTCCTAAATGTCTATCGAGATTCTCAAGTTATCCAGATCATGGTTCTCCCAAAAGGGGCTTTTTCAAGACGGACTGGACTTTCTTTGTTTTTCCTTGGAAAAGATTTCATTTCTCGTCCGAGACGCTTCTTCAGTTCTAACGTTAAAAATTGAATGGCCCTCTTTCAACAGAGGGGGAGGGATACGACACCACCGGTCTCCTGTTTACAACGCAATCCTTTCAGCAGTTCCACATCCATTTGCACTATTCAGATGACCCTGAGGGGAAGGATAAACCTCCGAGTGGCCTCAAGGATTCTCAGAGAGAATACTAACGACCAGATGACTGCAAGGCATACAAACCCTTCCATTCAGTCAGAACTGAAGAAAGCTTCTTGGATGAGAAGCAAAACCTCCTTCAAGGAAGAACAAAGAAAGTCCAGTTATCTCTTGGGAGGAAAAAAAAAACACCTTTGGGACGACTTGTTCCCCAACTCATTCAACAAAGTTCAGTTTTCTTTTGTATGAAATGCCTTCCGGTGTTGACGGACTCGTTTCAATCTGAAAAGGTGATCCCTCTCTTTTGTCTTCTTCTCTCTCCCTAGACTTAACCAACATATTGACTGCTGCATATTAAGGGAAGACACAAGAAAGTGACATGTTTGGTTGTTTAATATTCTTGGATTTGATTGAAGTCAGCACATCTCTCCATCAGCAGCATATATGTTTGTATGCACATTTAGCCACATTCCTACCCATTCTGTTCTCAGCAGCAACTTTCAACATCATCCCACCCACCCCCATCGAACACCCCCCCCAACCAGATCCTTTTCTAAATGTCCTTTGATTTAACTGCACAAAAAGGCTCTTTTTCAAGCAAGACCCACAACCGACAACGGCCATTTTTAAATAACTTTTTTTTCTTTCTTCTTCTTTTTTTTTACAGAAAGAGAAGGGCAGCATCTCTAAATTTTAAACCGAATCTTTTAAAAACTGCCTTTTAGAGAGTACAAATTAAACACTTAGAAATAAATGCCCTCTTCCTAGCCAGTCACAAGGATCTCTATTCTGCTTAACAAATCATGACGTTTTAAAATTAACCCTTGATCCATTTGTTGTTCTGCATTTTTTTTAAAAAAAGGGGGGTTTAAAAACAAAAATGGCCAACTAGTAATTTAGGAATGCTGGTTTGTCTTGAGTAATTTTTCTCCTCGCTGACATCCGGCTGTGTTTTTTAGCAGATTTGCTCGCATTTTCATTTTTTAGAGAAAAGGGGAGGAGGGGGGGAAAAAAACCCATGTATTTTCAGCTTGTAAGAAAAAAAGATCCGCCATCTCTCCTTGGATTTTGTATGCATTATGTAAATGTACATATTTTGTATGTAAAGCAATGTGAAACTCCAAATTTTGAACCCCCAAATCAAGATTCCATCACATTTCTAGATCATTGAATTCACCGTGGGGAAAAAAACTATTCCTGCGGTCCTACTTTTTAAACTTCTGTCTGGAAATTCAATCGTTTTCCACCCCGCCAGAGTACAGAAGTTGGCCATCTCTGTTTTTAAAACCTCACAAAATGTACTTGATTTATTATCATTATAAAGAAAGAAAAGTCAATAATTGTAAGAAAGTACCTTCCTTATTAGAACGCTCTAGCTTAGCTATACTCTTAATCCTTTTCAAGATCATGACGTAACGTAAATTTCTCTAACTTAGTTCCTATATGTGGAGTTAGTAAAAAGTCTTTTGTGTTTCTCTAGATGAATAACAAGGAACTTTTTTTCGGGCCCCAATACAAATCGGAGCTTATTGTGTTTTGGGGACGCCTTCCATTTTTAAGCTTAATTGTGATACTGAAAGGCCAATGGGAAACAAAGCCAAAACATCCGATTAAAATATAAGAATAACAGATATACTGAAAAGCTTAAAAAACACACACACACAAAAAAGGGGGAAAAATAAACCCTGTCATTTTTCTGTTTTTGTTTCTTTTCTTTTTTTTTGTTTTGTTTTCTACTCTCAAAACTAGATCTAGACTAGTAGATAAGCATTCCAGATTCCATTATTCTGTGTACATTATTGTTGCTATTGTGAGAATAGAGAATTTTATTTATTTTTTAAGGCCAGCTTTTATTGTGAAGACCATATGGGTTTAGTCCGGTTTTATCAACCCTTGTTATGCTCGTCCTTGAACCATCTTTCTGCGTACTCGAGGTTTGTAGTTGAAAAGTTTACTGTACAAAAAAAAAAAAAGGAAAAAAAATCAAAAAACAAAAAAACTATTGTTTTTACAGAATAAATTTATTGGAATGTGTATCTGGGAGTAAGGGTTTGAGGTTGTAAGCAGCTGAGTTAGCGTCATATTTGGCTTCATAACGTGTAATGTGAGGTATTCATGTAACTCGAGTATTAAAGCAACGCATTCTGTTAACACTTGAGTTGGTTATAATAGAACACCCATACAGGGGGAAGCTCCCTTGTGTCTTTCCCACGGCTTTGATCTCTGGCGGTTGTGCTGAATTTGACATTTCAAGGACCAGACCAATCCACGGCTGCCTGCAAATGGCCCACAAACCGTGGTGGCGCAGTGGTTAAAACACGGTACTGCGGGCTGACGTTGCCAGGAGTTCGATTCCCTCAATTCTGACAGGGCTCAAGGTTGACTCGGCCTTCCATCCTTCCGAGATCGGTAAAATGAGGGCACAGATTGTTGGGAGACAATACGCTGACTCTGTAAACCGCTTAGAGAGGATTGTAAAGCACCGTGAAGCGGTACATAAGTGCTATGGCTGTGCTAAACTTTCACATCACGTGAGCATCGATAAGGCTCCTTAACCACTGACCCACTCAATTTTGGCTAAGCAGGGTCGGGCACGGTTAATATTTAGATGAGCGACTTCTAGGAAATAAGAAGAGTGGGAAGTTAAAAACAAATTCCTGGGGAAAAAAGCAATAGCAAATCACGATTTATTTGGGCCCCAAAACTAATTAGTCTTTACTACTAGTATATGATTGCAGCCAAGATTGCCTCAACTTACAACCACAATGGGGGCTGGAATTTCCGTTGATAAAACAGGGGGGTTGTTAAGTAAGCTGTGCCCAATTTTATGATCTTTGGGGCCACGGTTGTTAACCAAATCACCACAAGTGTTTGCCAAAACAAATGCAGCTTCCCCCATTGATTTTGTTTACCCTAAGCACTGAGAAGGTGCAGAGCTGAAGAAGACAAATCCTTAAGGACATCGTTGCTGCTCCATTCGTTAGAGTGTGCTAGGTTGTAACTCAGTAGTAGGCTTACTTGTGACTTAGTATTGTACAAGCCAAGATGATTGCATTCTGTCAATAAACATAGGTTAAAAAACCAGAGTTAGCATTCTGTACAGGCATAATTTCCCTGTAGTTGCATATTCACTTATCAGCAAGATGTGGCAAAATTTCTAGGATGGCTGTATTGGTCTTTGATCATTATTTTCCAGCCAAGATTGAAAGCTACTTTTCTCATGTTTTGTCTTTAATTCGTCCCCTCAGAAATTTTAAAAAGAAAAATCCAGTGGGTCGGTCAAGACTGACCCCACCTGAGGAGAAATATCCAGTCCACCGCTCATTCCTGAAACCGTTTAATTCACCCTTGTGGTTGAAAATGAAATTGGTACTGAGGGAGAATAATTAGAGAGACAATGGATGAGGGAGTTTATTAACAAGAGTTTGGACAACACGAGAAGCATTAGTTGCCTGGGGGAGTGAAAGATCTGCCTTCTTGAATGGTTTAAACCTTAACCCCATCGCTACCCCACAAACACTCGGGGTGAGTCCAAGTGGTGAAATCCAATTTTTTTTATTACCGGTTCTGTGGGCGTGGTGTGGCTTAGTGGGCATGGCAGGGGAAGGATACTGCAAAATCTCCATTCCTTCCCCATTCCTGGGGGAAGGATATTGCAAAATCTCCATTCCCATCCCACTCGGGGGCCAGCTAGAGGTGGTATTTGCCAGTTCTTCAAACTACTCAAACTTTCCGCTGCCGGTTCTCCAGAACCTGCTGGATTTCACCCCTGGTGAGTCCCCAACAAAACCAATTCTATTTGGAGAAAGAGATTCCCACGATCTGACGGAATCTGGAAGCAAGCTCTTGAGAAGTACTATGAAAGACAGAAGTCTTTTATTTTCAGTAATTTCATTCCAACTGGGGAACCCCTTCTTTGCAACACCCCCACAGTTTTGAAGCCATCTTCTTCAGTCCATCTTCTCTTCCAGCTGGGCTTTCATGAAAAACTCAGGGTTGCGGACACAGCGAAACATAAACAGCTGTGGAAGGATTCCATGGATCACATTGAGAACAAGAAACCACATCTTCCCTTCATCGGGGACTCTGTAGATGTAGGGTGTTCTGGCATGTATGGAAGCACCAACGTGTGAGAACTGAGCCTGGAAAGCAGAAGGAAGGGATTTTGAGTTGTCATTTGTGTAGGAATCGGTATTAAGAGTCCTCCATAATCACTGGATGCATTGAGATGTTTCCTTCAACCAGAGAACCATTAACCATCACTCTTGAAAGTCCCAGAGCCCCTGTGCTATGGATTTTTAATGGGTTTTTTTTTACATGTGATTCCACCACTCACGTCTTTGTTCTGGACTCATGCATTTGGGGGGAACTGCGGTCTATGTCAACCTTCCAACAAACCCTCCCAAATTCAAATGCATCCCCTTATCTCAAAAATCATTGTTTGCCATCTTCAAGATACAATCCCCTTCATTGGTTTGTAGCTTTGCATCTTGGGCAAACCCAGCTCGTACAACATTTATTTATCCTATGGCACGTCCACACCACATTTCGATAAAAATACAAGGGATAAAAATATGAAATATAAAATTAAATGTTTAGATTACAGATATAATTTTTTGCTTCATTAGTCACCATCGGGGAAATCAGCAAAATCTTCATTCAAAAAATGAAGATTTGGAAAGATTGAAGCTAACCAGCAATGCCTTAGTCCAGGTGTCTCCAACTGTGGCAACTTTAAGACTTGTGGACTTCAACTTCCAGAATTCCTCAGCCAGCGAAGCTTTTGGGAATTGAAGTCCGCAGGAGCCTGAGTGGCGTAGGAGGCTAATGCCTCCAACTAAAGTAGCATTTAACATCCAGTTGCCTGCAATTACTGCGAGTTCAATTCTCACCAGGCTCAAGGTTGACTCAGCCTTCCATCCTTTCTAAGGTGGGTAAAATGAGGACCCGGTTTGTGTGGGCAATAAGCTGACTTTGTATAAAATATACAAAAGTATGAAGGCTATTGCTTTACGCATTGTAAGCCGCCCTGAGTCTCCGGAGAAGGGCGGCATATAAATAAAAAAAATTTTTTTTAAAAATTGAAGTCTTAAAGTTGCCAAGGTTGGAGACCCCTGGCTTAGTCAACCAGCTAACCCGATTAAGCAAACCGTTTAATTTTGAGCCAAAGCTGATTGGGTTTAACCACCACACTAAATCAGAGGGAAGCCACCCATTATTATGGCTAATTCAATATGCATCCCCTTTCCATTAACTTGCTTGTTATTTTAAGCACGGCATCAATCAAAGTTGGCACATAACAGAGCATCCTGTTATTCTGCTTTAAGAAACCAGAATGTTCTGGAGAGGATCCATGTCTCTCTGTCAGCTCTTGGCATAGAATCGGGACATCCACTAAAGTTTTCCTGCTTTGAACTTTGACACAATGGTATTTCGCCTTTCCCAAGCACTCGGGACCTGATCTGCTGCTCGATAAAAAGTTAAGGTGAGAAAAAAAAAATAGAGCAATTTGCTCTTGCCTTTGCTAAGAGCAAGGCTTTTCGTTTAGTTTCGATTCATCTCGTCTTTATAGAGAAGGTGTTGCTGATTGGGATTTCTGGAACGTGCCGTAAACTTAACATCTAAGATTAGCGCAAGAGCAGAAGTCATGCCAAGCCAAAGAATATTTTTAGCATAAACAAACACGTAAAAGATAGAAGCAGCTAGGACAGTTTAGGATTGTGTTTTGTCCGTTGTCTTTCATCTGTTATCCTCTATTTCAAGCCGTGTGTTCATTTGTGTATTAGCAATGTTGATGATTGACCTGAATTCGTGATCCCTGACTCTGGCCTGCAGAGGAAGGGCTGATCAGGTCATGCTCTAGAGACGGCTTGAGCTTTTATCGGAATAGGGCTGATCTGTGGGGAGCAGGGGTGGGGCTGCTGGAGGTTCGCAGGGGTTCGGGAGAACCTTTACTTAAGATTCTGTGCAGTTCGGAGAACCCCCAAATCACACTCCTGGCTGGCCCCACCTACTCACCCCTCCCCTCCCAGGAGTCCCCACACGGCCCCTTTTGAATGCAGGTAAGTGCAAGGTGTGCGCGGAGGCTAGGGTAGGGTGAAAAACAGGCCTACCGGAAATTCGGGAAGGCCGGAAATGGATCCGTTTTTGGCCTCCAGAGAGCCTCCGGAGCCTGGGGAGGCTGTTTTCATCCTCCTGGAGGCGAGAAGAAAACTTCCGGAGCTCGGGAAGGGCAAAAATGCCCCCACTTTGTGGTGTAGGAGGCCAACTAGGCCACACCCACCATGGCCATGCCCATCCAGCAACCGGGCAGAGAACCCCTTGCTAAATTTTTTGAAGTCCACCCCTGGTGGGGAGGTCCAAATATTAGTCTGCATCCTATGACGAAGACAGAGGAGGATGGCAGGGTGAGGAAGTATCTCCAGTGGCAACAATAGTTCTGTCTACGTAATAACGGCCTCTGAGATCTCTGTGTGGCAAGAAAGGAATATCTCCATGTTTAAGCTGAGTGGCCATGGAGATTGGGAAAAGGTAGCACAGGATCTTCTTGGTGGTGGCTCCACAATTCTGGGAAGTCCTCTCCCAAGAAAATCCGTCAGCTATCCTGTTTTTCCAATAAGAGCCAAGGTGGCGCAGTGGTTAGAGTGCAGTACTGCAGCTACTTCAGCTGACTGCTAGTTCAGCAGATCAGTGGATCAAATCTCACCGGCTCAAGGTTGACTCAGCCTTCCATCCTTCCGAGGTGGGTAAAATGAGGACCCAGATTGTTAGGGGGCCATATGCTATTTAGTATACTCTCTTTGGTGTAAGCCTCCTAGAGTCCTCGGAGAGTGGGCGGCATAGAAATATGACTAATAAATAAATTAATTAATTAATTTGGGCAAACACTGAAAACTAAAAATGTTCATTCGTTCTTTTTAAAACTCTATTAATCAAATAAAGAAGGTTCAGGTGGTTTTTTTAAAAATGTTGATATTGTTGGGTTTGAAATGTGAGCTTTCCCCCCTGCCATTAAACCACCTTGGGCATTTTATTTTTAGTATTTGATGAGCTAAAGAAGGAAATGATCCATTATTCTTCTTTTGAAGAGGAATCAGACGTGGGAATCCTTCCATTCTGATAAACATAGGGGGGCCAGAGTTCTCGATATTAAAGTATGCAAGCCCAGGAAACTACCTGATACGGTTATTTACTTAGCAGTAGCAGTTACTCCTTGTTGAGTCGCACACTTAGTAATCTGGATTAATTGTATCTGGGCTGAAGGGTGTGGCTGGTGGATGAATATCCTGAAATTGTTTTGGGTGTGTTCTTCCAGCTGTTTCTGGGATGAGTTTTTGGAGACGTCCCTTCTACCTGTCTATAGAGATTCTCAGTTATCCAGGTCACGGTTGTCCCAAAGGTGTTTTTTTTTTCCCCAAGAGGCAACCGGACTGTTTTTATTTTTCCTTGAAGATGTTTCGCTTCTCATCCAAGAAGCTTCTTCAGTTCTGACTGTTCCTTCCACCTCTGCTGAATTCAGAGCCTTGATCTCAAGGGTGCAAAAAAATAATAACAATAACACCAGCCAGCTAGTTCCATTACTGATCCATCTGTCTGCTTTCTTTAATCTTGCTGTCTTTAGTCTCTTTGCGAGCACTTCATCCACGCTGAATACCTACTGGGTGGGGCTCTAAGCAGGATCATATCTCCAGTGGCAACCGTAGTTCTGCCTGGGTAGTAACGACATCCAGATTTCCCCATGCGCAAACAACAGCAAAAGAAATGGAAGAGGTAGCTTTTTCCTTTCTGAACAGTTGGAGTTTATGATCCTAAGCCCGTGATGGCGAACCTATGGCATGTGTGCCACAAATGGCATGCAGAGCCATATCAGTGGGCATGTGAGCTCAGCTCCGGTGCCAGCCAGCTGATTTTCGGGCCTTCTGGGCCACCTGGAAGTAGGGAAACAGGCTGTTTTCTGCCTCCAGAGGGCCTGGGGAGGTGGGGAAAGGAGCATTTTTTGCTCTCCCCAGGCTCCAGAGCCTCTCTAGAAGCCAGGGGAGGGTGAAAACAGCCTTCCCTATACCCCAGAGGTCCTCCGGAGGCTGGAAATAGCCCGTTTGCAAACTTCTGGAAGTCGGCAAATGGGCTGTTTCTGGCCTCCAGAGGGCCTCTGGGGGGTGAGTGGGGAAGGCAGTTTTCACCCTCCCCAGGCTCCTAGAGAGACTCTGAAGCCTGGGGAGAGCACGTGCCAAAAGCATGAGGAACGGGGAGGGGGGGTTTCGCGCACAGATGCGCGAGGCACATAGAATTATGGGTGTGGCCACGCATACACGCAACCCCCCCCGACACCCCGCTTTTGGCACATGATGGTAAAAAGGTTAGCCATCACTGTCCTACTCTATGAGGCCTGTTGTGTTCATACAGCATGCTAACTGAACCATCTTTATTTGATTAATACAGTTGCCTGAGTTTATCCAACATATTTAACCAGAAATGAAGAACATTGGCCGAGTCTGAACATGTCTGCCAGCCACAAATTAGCTAACTGCTCATTTTAGGTTAGTAAGTTGATCAAATCCAGCCTGTGTGGTTAACTTGAGTTTTGGCTTAAGCGCGTTGAAACTAGCCATTGGAGTTGGCGAACCATTTTTAATAGCTTGGGTGGTATGCGAACTCAGATGGCGTTGATGATTTTATTCCACTGCTTATATATTTTGGCCGATGCAAAGCAGCAAACGTGCCTAATGCGCCTTCCTTTTCCTCCTCTTTTCCCCACAAAACTTTTGAGGTGGGTTGGCTGAAAGAGAGGACGTCCAAAGTCATCCAGTTGGCTTTTATGGCTAAGGGGGCTGAGAACTCATTATCTCCAGTTTCTAGGCCAACACCTTCTCCACGACACCAAAGTCTGCTTTATTCAGTAAACTATAGCTTATGAAGAACAGTTGCAGGAACTGGGTATGGCTAGTCTAGTGAAAGGACGTGGTGACTCAGTGGCTAAGATGCTAAGCTTGTCAATCGAAAGTTCAGCAGTTCGAATCCCTAGTGCCGCGTAAACGGGGTGAGCTCCCGTGACTTGTCCCAGCTTCTGCCAACCTAGCAGTTCGAAAGCAGGTAGAAAATGCAAGTAGAAAAAATAGGGACCACTTTTGGTTAGAAGGTAACAGCGTTCCCTGCACCTTTGGCATTGAGTCATGCCGGCCACATGACCACGGAGACGTCTTCAGACAGCGCTGGCTCTTCGGCTTTGAAACGGAGATGAGCACCGCCCCCTAGAGTCGGGAACGACTAGCACATATGTGCAAGGGGAACCTTTACCTTTAGTCTAGTGAAAAGAAGGACTGGGGGGGGGACGCATGATAGCACTGTTCCAATATTTGAGGGGCTGCCATGGAGAAAAGGGGGTCAACCTATTCTCCAAAGTACCAGAAGACAGGACAGGAAGTAGTGGATGGAAACTAATCAAGGGGAGAAGCAACCCGGAACTAAGGAGAAATTTCCTGACAGTGAGAACCTTCTTGCTTCTTGAAGTAGTGGGTGCCCCATCACTGGAAGTGTTTAAGAAAAAGACTGGACACTTGTCTGAAATGGCATACGGTCTCCTGCTTGAGCAGGGGGTTGGACTAGAAGTCCTCCAAGGTCCCTTCCAACTCTGTTACTCTGTAGTCTGTAGACTGTCTATGTCATGGTTCATAGCTGCTTTGTTCCCTTTTGAACGTGGAAATGGGACAGAGGAAGAGTATGCCTTCCATATGAGATCATTAAAAATGTTCTGGTCTTACCTGAGCTAGTCCTCCAGCGTGAATAAGGGTTAAATCGGGCATCCAGGTGCACCCAGGTACAAGCAGACCATAGAGTGAAATTATGTAGTATGGCACCGAGTAGAACATGTAGACCAACATCTGCAATATTAGAAGGGAAGAGAATTGGTCCTTGCACTTTCAAAACCGGAGCCATTCATTTGTGTGAAGTCTCCCTGTACAATTTTGTAAATGATGTTAATCTAAGCCATGAATCATGGTTTATGAACCATAATAGTTTGGTACACATCTTGTCAAACCATAGTTGATTTTTTTAAAAAAAAAATTCATGCAAAGTATGAACCCTGCTACTCTATTAAGGCTTGCAAATTGTGGCCTGGTTGTTGTACGAAGCCAACCAATATAAGGTCTTAGTCTAAAAATGTTGATAATTAGCATGATTTGTCCAGTTACGTATCACACCTCAGGCTAAACCATGATTGCTGCAGAAACTCTTTGCTGGATTCATATGCCAGTAATCGCCAGTTTCCAATCCCAATATTTAGATTCACACAGACTTCTAAACAAGGGGTCCCCAACTTGTGGGCCATGAGAGGTTTGCAACCGGGCCACGGAAATGGCTGGCGAGCACATGCGCATGCGCTCCATTTAAATGAGCAGCAGGCATGCATGCGCTTGCCAGCCACTCGTGCAGAACCATACCCGCCCCGCCCCTCCACTGATCCACAAAATCGGAAATGTTGGGGAACTAAACCATAACCATATCTGTTCAATTTTGGCTTAGCCTCATGAATTAAAGAAATCATTCTGGCTTCTTGAAATGTGTACACATAGCAGTAGTGGGTTGCTCCTGGTTCGCACCGGTTCTATAGAACCGGTAGTAAAACTGGCGGGAGGCTCCGCCCACCGGCCCCAATGTCACTAAAATGCTTCTGCGCATTTGAAGAGCGTGCACGTCAGCGAAGCAAGCGCGCGAGTGAGCACGGCTCCGCTGCAAACCGGTAGTAAAGGTAAGTAGAACCCACCCCTGCCGCATAGCTACCAAATGTTATGCGTGAATCACAATGCAAGTGTCTCAGTTGGGGTACCTGAAGCTTTGGATAGGCAGCAGGATCCTTGAGGTATGGCTCATGAAGTTGGCTGTAAAGTCGACACAGTTCACCTGGACAGTCCAAAACAATCTAAAGGGGAAAAAAATAATTCATAATCTTTGGAGCATAATCTCAGTGCAACAAACTACAGGCTAGGAAATCCCTGGTGTAGATCTTGTGCCAACTACCATCTCCCTAGGTATTATAAGGGAGGAAGAGAAAAACAAATTGGAGCCGTAAGTGTCTGTTTCTTAACCACACTGATGTGATGACAAAGCGTGTTTCAAGCGCTAGGGACAAAGCGTGTTTCAAGCGCTGGGCGATTCAGGCAGTTCAAATGAGTATAAAGATTTGTTGCAAGTTTACGCTCTCTACAAGAATCTGGCCAACTAGCAGTCAAGGGAAGTGAGCGGGAGATAAGAGAGGGATTCAAGGTGTGCTGGACTTAGATCGCTTGTGGGTGCTCAGGGACTCGCAACTTATGATGTGTTTGACCCCCTCCTCCCTTGGGCTCAGCTAGGTCATCTCCTACAGTAGATGGATGGATGCACGGACGGACGGACGATGGGTGGTGGTGGGTTCCTCCCAGTTCGGCCCGGTTCCACCGAGCCAGTAGCGGTGACGATATGATGTCACCAAACCGGTTTTGGCCCCCTCCCACATTATTCTTACCTTTTATTCGGCCCCACCCCCAATCTATTGCTGCCTCCTGAGTCCCAGCTGATGGGCTATAAGGAAAAACTGTTTAAACTCTTGCCACGGGGCTTCAAAGGGCCACCCTACAGCTAATCAGTGGTAAAAGGCAGTGTGGTGGTAGACCGGTGCCTCCAAAAACAAATGAGTAGACCGGTGCCTGCAAAAATAAATGGGTAGACCAGTGCCTGCAAAAATACATGAGTAGACCAGTGCCTGCAAAAATAAATGGGCAGACCGGTACAGCTCTGCAAGCAGTTAAAAACCTGTTAGACCAGTACCTCTGCTAATTCCTAAATAATTGTCACATGACCATCAAGCCACGCCCACAAAATAAGCCACGCCCCACAGAACCGGTAGTAAAAAAATTTAGAACCCACCCCTGGAATGGATGGATAAATGTCAAGCGCCAGGGAAATCAGGAGATTCGGGAAGTTCAAATGAGTATAAAAAGCTTAAGCTCTCTACAAAAATCTGAGCGTGCAAAGTTGCAAAACGTGTATTGTGACATTATGTGATTGACTCCACTCTTCCGGTTTTGCAGTGCCGCATTGCACACCAATTCATAAACCTTATCACACCTTCCCCCCCACCCCCCGCCCTTTATGGATGTCTATGCCTGGACCTTCCCCTTTCCTGCCCCGTGTTGAAGTATAAAGCCTTGGATAGTACAGTACAGAGTCTTGGATAATACAGTGGTCTAAAGCCCTGTTATTAACATCAGCTGCCTGCAATTATTGCAGGTTCGAATCTCACCAAGGCTCAAGGTTGACTCAGCCTTCCATCCTTTCTAAGGTAGGTAAATTGAGGACCCAGTTTGTGGGGGCAATAAGCTGACTTTGTATAAAATATACAAAAGTATGAAGGCTATTGCTTAGCGCATTGTAAGCCGCCCTGAGTCTCCGGAGAAGGGCGGCATATAAATCAAATTTAAAAAAAATAAAAAAAAAATAAACATAGCAGCAAACTTAAATGCATTAAAATTAAAAACGTCACACTTTTCCGCAAAGCGTGCGTGGCACACACCTCGTGTTGTCAGATTCCTGTCTCTAGTCTTCAAAAAGGCAACTTACCAGGCCCCTGAACAGGCAAAATCCCGCTGCAAAAATGAAATACGAAGCCAAGAGAAAATCAGTCGGTCTTCTCAGAAGATTCTGCTTCTGAACTTCTTTAATGACCTGCAACGGGGATGGATGGATGGAAGCCCCGTTAGGAGTTTGCGGCAAAAGCAGCAAAGAAGATTTGTAGCGTCTCTGCAAAACAATATACTTTGTACCGTGTGCCAGATGTTTTTTTAGGAGGGGCTTTGCCTCTGCAATTGAGCAGGAACTTTTCGAGCAGGCCCAAAGTGTCAAAACCGTTTGGAAAACGATGCACAGACTTCCTTCGTGTGCCGCCTGCCAAAATCATGCGGTCGGTTGAGTTTGGGCCGAGCGTCCTAGGAAGCTTCAGCCCTTTGCTTGCCAATCCATGATTGACGGCTTATTCACCCAGCCCAATGTTACTGTTATAATTTAACAATGGTGCAAACTTATCCAATTACATCTAATTCAAAGTGAAACAAACCGCGGCATGGCATGTTACAGAGCGTGACACCCAAAAGTGTCTTTTTCTCCCAGCAAAACAAAACAAAACAAAACAAACACTGCTCCAACACTAGAAGTTTTTAAGAAGAGGTTGGATAACCATTTGTCTGAAATGGTGTAGGGTTTCCTGCCTGAGCAGGGGGTTGGACTGGAAGACCTCCAAGGTCCCTTCCATCTATTCTATTCTATTCTATTCTATTCTATTCTATTCTATTCTATTCTATTCTATTCTATTCTATTCTATTCTATTCTATCCTATCCTATCCTATCCTATCCTATCCTATCCTATCCTATCCTATCCTATCCTATCCTATCCTCTGTTCTGTTCTGTTCTGTTCTATTCTATTCTATTCTATTCTATTCTATTCTATCCTATCCTATCCTATCCTATCCTATCCTATCCTATCCTATCCTATCCTATCCTATCCTCTGTTCTATTCTATTCTATTCTATTCTATTCTATTCTATTCTATTCTATTCTATTCTATTCTATTCTATTCTATTCTATTCTATTCTATTCTGGGGTGAAATCCAGCAGGTTCTGACAGGTTCTGAAGAACCGGTAGTGGAAATTTAGAGCAGTTCGGAGAACCAGTAGCAGAAATTTTGAGTAGTTTGGAGAACCAGCAAATACCACCTCTGGCTGGCCCCAGAGTGGAGTGGGAATGGAGATTTTGCAGTATCCTTCCTCTGCCATGCCCACCAAGCCACGCCCACCAAGCCACGCCCACAGAACCAGTAGTAATTCCATTCCATTCCATTCCATATTCCATTCCATATTCTATTCTATTCTATTCTATTCTATTCTATTCTATTCTATTCTATTCTATTCTATTCTATTCTATTCTATTCTATTCTATTCTATTCTATTCTATCTTTATTCTTTATTCTATTCTATTCTACTCTATTCTATTCTTATTCTAAAATCCTAGAACAAAATGTTTCTCAAGAAACAGAAAACAGTTTCCTGACTGCGTCTGGAGTACAAACTGTTTGGAGTCGAGCCAACTGAAGTAATTGCGTTGCCGTTTACTGTAGCTCTTACAACAAGAAGACACAACAACAAAGCAGAAGGAAAACCACAAGTAGAAACAGGCACCTGTTTTCTGTTGAAAAGATTTTGCCGCATGAGGTTGTTTGAGGAATCCTCCTTCAACGGAGGCAACAGAGTTGGAAACCAAATTGTGTTTAATCATAGTCTGGTTTTGTCACTTTCACTTCCTTTCAGAACAAAACCTGTATTTATTTCCCCTTAAAGTGAGATCTTGCTGACACTCAGGACATTCCCCTCTATACATATAGTCCTCGAGTTATGACATAATTGAGCCCAAAATTTCTGTTGCTAAGTGGGACAGTTGTTCAGTGAGTTTTACCCCATTTTACAGCTTTTCTTGCCACTGTTGTTAAGTGAATTACCTTCTCCTTTTCATAATGACAATAGTAGTAACAAGAAGAATACCTTTGTTGGAAAATCAGCAGCTGCTGGAGGTTGATTATAGATTTTGAAACCAGCCCATATTGGGAGACAAATATACGGCACACTTAACAAAGATACAGGACACACCCTTGTTCCATATTTTCCTATTTGGCAACAGGGAAAACATGAATTAAGGATCGTTAATGACAGGTTGAACAGCACAATCTTTTGCATGCCTATTCAGATGAAAATCGCAATGGATCCAGTGCAATTAACTGATCTTGTTTGCATGACAAGTTTAGCTGAGTTATTTGAATCCTGGTTTATTCAGGTATCCCACTTTCAAATTTCATACGATCATTCAGGGATGAGATCAGCTCCCTGGCTGGGTTCACATATCAGGCTGTCTTACAATAATATTCTCTTATCATGAAGACACAGCCAATATCATGTAAATCTACAAATATCCTGTCCGGGAACGAGTAGAGTAGAGTAGAGTAGAGTAGAGTAGAGTAGAGTAGAGTAGAGTAGAGTCGAGTCAGCTGGGACTCAGGAGGCAGCAATAGATTAGGCGTGGGGCCAAATAAAAGGTAAGAATAACACAGGGGGGCGGGGCGGGCAGAACCGGTTTGGTGACATCATATCGTCACCAGTACCGTCTCGGTGGAACCGGGCCGAACCGGGAGGAACCCACAACTGAGTGTAACTCTTCTCCCACAGTGAGTTGACCATGGCAAGTTGTCATAGACCTGTCACAGGATGCATTTTTTACTTCCTAGCTAGTGTGCAATTCTACGCTACCCAACCTCCCATCGCAGCACTAAACATATCCCATGCTGCTTGGCTTTTGAGATTGGCCAAAATTAGCTAGATGCTCCTAACCTGCAGTACGATATTATAAAACATTGCATTTCTTTGGTAACCAACCACTGATCTCATTGCCTTGAAAATGCAAGAGTCTGAAAAGAGGCCAATTATGCAAGACTCTGAAAAGAGGTCAATTATTAAAGCCCCAAAGCAAAGCGTATTCTTAATATTTTCCTTACCCACAATATTTCCAGGGATAAAGACAATTATGCTCATTGTGATGGATCCCAGCCAGTACAAGCCAATCATCCGATAATTTTCCCTGCCAGAGAAAATAGAAAAACTTGCTTTCAGATACCGTTGTGATGCACGTCCTCTTACTGGAGGTACAGTCAAACTATAGGTGCCTATATATTTATAGTCACTGAATGTATTGCTTGCACTAAATCATTGCATTCGTTTAAAACGTAAACGGGACCGTTTTTAAAATATTCGGCCCTATAAATTGGAGGCGGCCAAAAAGTAAGAAGTACTTGCAAGTTGAAAGAAAGAAAATATCCCATCTAAATGAGAATAGTATCACTGCGGCTGAATTCACACATCAATGTAGTTTGTTGGGTTAAGGTGGTGGAGCATGACCAAGAAGACTTGGGTTCATGTTTATCTTCAGCCACATCGTCGGAAGATCTCTCTGCCACAACTACATCGCAGGGATGTTTTTGTGCAGATCGCATTGGAAGAAAAGAAGGCTGTATATATTCAGGACCCAATCTGGATCTTTATTTTACTGACCTCGAGAAGGATGGAAGGCTAAATCAACCTTGAGCTGGTGAGAATCGAACTGCTGGCAGCCAGCAGTCAGCGGAAGTAGCCTGCAGTACTGCATTCTAACCACCGCGCCACCAGAGCTCATATCATGCTTTGTTGTTAGTCATGAAGTCGTGTCCGACCCATCGCGACCCCTATGGACAACGTTCTTCCAGGCCTTCGGCTTAGGACCGGGGTATATATGAGACCACCTTCTGCCACTGATAGCCTCCCACCGACCAATATGCTCCCACAGAGAGGGGCACCTCAGGGTGCCGTCGGCGAAACAATGCCAACTGGTGACACCCAGGGGGAGAGCCTTCTCTGTGGGGGCACCAGCCCTCTGGAATGAGCTGCCCCTAGAGGTCCGTATGATCCCTGACCTGCGTACCTTTTGCCGCGCCCTGAAGACCCTTTTGTTCCAACAAGCCGGGCTGGCCTAATATGAATTTTATAATGGGTGTATGTTAGTTTTGTGGGCCAAATTTTTATATATTCGGTTTTTGTTTTTTGTTTTAATTTGATTTATATGCCGCCCTTCTCTGGAGACTCAGGGCGGCTTACAGTGCGTTGAGCAATAGCCTTCATACTTTTGTATATTTATACAAAGTCAGCTTATTGCCCCCACAATCTGGGTCCTCATTTCACCTACCTTAGAAAGGATGAAAGGCTGAGTCAACCTTGAGCCTGGTGGGATTTGAACCAGTGGGATCAGTAATTGCAAGCAGCTGATCTTAATAACAGTGGATTAGTCCACTGCGCCACCAGGACTCAAGGTTTTAAATTGTTTTTAAATTTGGTAAATCTATATGTGTTTTAATATGGCTGTACACCGCCCTGAGTCCTTCGGGAGAAGGGCGGTATAGAAGTCCAATCAATCAAATCAATCAAATCCTGTCCTCTACCATCCCCTGGAGTCCATTTCAGCACACGCCGACTGCTTCAGTGACTCCATCCAGCCACCTCGTTCTCTGTCGTCCCCTTCTTCTTTTGCCCTCAATCGTTCCCAGCATTAAACCCCACCCCCCAAATGTTACTCTTATCTCCCCAAAGTCATGCTTACGTACTCCCAGGCGATGGCTGCCACCATCAGAAGGTACATCAGATAATGAACGGAACCATCCCAGTAGCAAATCATGTGCCCGTAAGCCGTGTTCAGATAAGGCTCGCCCTGCGGAAATAAGCATAAGAGTAACTGAACGACAAAGAAAATAAGGCTACATAACAGTTTCATCCGGGGGGAGGGGAGGAACCTGTCTTGAGTTTAACCCCCTGGGAGATAAAATGTGGCATAATGATAATTTCTTGGTTGTCTTTGAATTCAATGCATTTAATTATCCCGCAGGGGTTGACGGATCTTTCTCCAACTGAAGGGAATATTTGCAGCTTGGGGTTGAACCGTAGAGATTCTTGGTGACCTCGGAGCTTGGATGATTTGCTCCCAGATATTTGTGTTACTCAAATATCTACGGCGATTCTCAGTCATCCAGATCATGGTTGTCCCAAAGGGGCTTTTTTTCAGGAGGCAACTGGACTTGTGGGTTTTCCTTTGAAGAGGTTTCGCTTCTACTCCGAGAAACTTCTTCAGCTCTGAGAGTCAAGGACTACCTCTACCAATACTAGTATATACTATATACTAGCACAGTGGTTGCCAGCCTGTGGTCCGTGGACCCCTGGAGGCGAGTGGTGGGATTCAATTTTTTTTACTACCAGTTCTGTGGGCATGGCTTGGTGGGCATGGCTTGGTTGGTGCGGTAGGGGAAGGATACTGCAAAATCTCCATTCCCACCCCACTCCAGGGGAAGGATACTGCAGTGGCGCAGTAGACTAAGGCACTGTTGATTAACATTCAGCAGCCTGCAATTACTGCAAGTTCTAATCTCACCAGGCTCAAGGTTGACTCAGCCTTCCATCCTTTCTAAGGTGGGTAAAATGAGGACCCGGTTTGTGGGGGCAATAAGCTGACTTTGTATAAATATACAAAAGTATGAAGGTGATTGCTTAATGCATTGTAAGCCACCCTGAGTCTCCGGAGAAGGGCGGCATATAAATCAAATTTTTTTAAAAAAATTTCCATTCTCATCCCATTCCAGGGGAAAGATACTGCAAAATCCCCATTCCCTCCCCACTCCTGGGGGAAGGATATTGCAAAATCACCATTCTCACCCCACTCTGGGGCCAGCCAGAGGTGGTATTTGCCGGTTCTCCGAACTACTCAAAATTTCCGCTACCGGTTCTCCAGAATCTGCAGAGCCAGGTTGAGAATCCCTACATTAATATATAAACAGAGAGTAAAACTCATTCCCTTCTAAGCGCTCCTACTCTCAAGTCATTCTCCATTTATCACGTTTCTTCAATTCTCATGAAGTGTAGCTTTCCGGAATTTGTACAACATCTGGAATAATATGCAATAATGCAAATATGCAATAATATGTGGTTTGGCCAGTTTAGCATTCAATGTGTCATGTGTGATACATATTTTTTTTAAAAAAAAATAATTCCAATTTTAAATCTCCATGTAAAGCTTGTTCAAAGCCATCAGGGCCTGATAAATATGCTAGCCCCGTGCTAAATTGTGGTTAACAACCCAATAAATCAGGGTTGCCAACCAGCTCCATGGTAAACATTGGACTCACACAATGCTCTAGTTTATGCCTCAAACTAGCTCCCTTTGTATCCTCATAAAAATCCAGCTACTTTCTCATTATTGAATCTAATTTCCCGCTGATGGTAAGGAGAAAAGATCTTCTGTGTTTTGTACCTGGAAGACTCGTTCGGATCAACGTGGTGGAAAAGAGGTTGAAGAATAGAAATGAATGCAAATGAAATGAAGCATGCTGCTAGCCCTCAACAAACTGTATCTGGAGGCTGTGTATTGCTCCGAGTGAAGCAGAAGAATTGAATTGTTGTTCAATTCATGGACCTTTGGACGAAGTCTGTGCAAAGGGAGGAAATATCTGTGCTGTTGACGTGTTTTTGACCTTCCCATGAGTCATAACTTCACTGCAGCATCGCACGCGTCCAGCTTAAAAGCTTCAAACTTGCAAGCAGGAAGGAGATCGTAAAATCAGAGGAACGTGCAAAACCGTACGTGATCCAATCATCGCTTTAATGGATTTAGGATCACACACACATATAATCCCTCCCTCCCACCTCCAAAAAGAAATGAATAGTGCAATTTCTGGTCTCTTCAAATGAAAGATGAAATCATAGAAGTCAATTGTTCTTTCCAGCAATCTTCCCTCAATATCCTAAGCCTGCAATTTTGAGAATCTGCAGCTAGCGGAGATTGCGGTTTGCATCCCGATCATAAAATTCTCAGCATCCGTTGGCGAGCCTCCAACACACCAGCATGAAGGATGCAGAAGTGAATGATCCTTTGCAAGAACTGTACCGGATCTCGCTGCTTTCCATTCGACTATTCCAGGAGAAAATAGCAATGGCCATAGCATTTAGACTTATATACCGTTTCATGGTGCTTTACAGCTTTCTCTAAGCGGTTGACAGAGTCAGCATCTTGCCCCCAACAACCTGGGTCCTCATTTGACTGGCCACGGAAGGATGAAAGGCTGAGTCAATCTTCAGCTTCTTCCGGATCAAACTCCTGACAGTGGGCAGAGTCAGTCTGCAATACTGCATTCTAACCACTGCGCCACCAGGTCTCCTGACATGAATCTCATAGCAATAGTACTTAGATTTATGTACCACTTCCCAGTGCTTTAACAGCCTTCTCTAAGCAGTTGGCAGAGTCAACTTCTTGCCCCCAACAATCTGGGTCCTCATTTTATCCACCTCGGAAGGATGGAAGGCTGAGTCAACCTTGAGCTCCATCCGGATCGAACGCCTGGCAGTGGGCAGAGTCAGCCTGCAATACTGCATTCTAACCACTGAGCCACCCACGGCTCCCAGCTGTCTACCCACTTTCTCCAGCCCTAATGATCCACAATTATTTACCTCCTTCAAGTAATAAGTCATGAATCCATCAATTATCCCATCGTGTTCCAGCCCAATGATTAGATTCACGATGCTGGTGAAAGCGAACACGGCGTAAACTACAGAAAAACCAGGGAAGGGGGGGAAAAAAAGCATTTTCTAATTACAAGTGAAACCACTAGTCTTGTCAAGATTTTCAAATATATTATTGCACAAGTTGTTTTTCTGCAACTGTCTGGCCTCGTTCACAGATTTTGTCTTTCACTGATGTTCAGTTGTCACCAACGCCATTCTCTATTTGCAGCTCTCTTATTTTCACCTATCGTTCTGTCCCAGCTATGGATCCCAAAGAATGCAGCACACACAAAGTTTGTACAAAACTTAATTTACTAAAAAAAACTCAGTCTTTTTCAAAACAAAGTTTGTTAATAAACTTTCTTAACAGCCTACAAGAAACCAAAGATAAAGTAATCACAATCTTACTAAGGTTGGCAGAAAGCCCAGAAACAATTTGCAGAGAATCCAGACGTGAAGGAGAGTGAACTAAAGTTGTTCCCTACAAATTGCTTCAGTTGGTGTTCCTCCTTAAATAGGCTAAGGGAGTGGCCAATTAGTCCCAAGCCTTACTCTCGAGGAGACCTCCTCCTGAGGAGCCATTCCTGCCTTTTGGCAGCTCTGCCCGCCCGTGCATCAAGAAGAGGCTCCTCCTCTTCGTCCTCTTCACTTAAGGGAGCTTCTAGAGGTTCTGAAGGCCCTGGCTGAATCCCTGCCTCTGGCACCACATCTTCTCCAGCCTCCTCACTGTCTGACTCGAGTGCCAGCTGCACAGGCTGCTGGCACAGCACCACACCAGCCTCCTCGCTGTCGGAATCAGCTACAATCCGCACAGGCCACTGACGGGCCACAACACTTTTGTTGCTGGAGGGGAGGGGAGTTACAAATGGAAACATGGAATAAAGCTTTTGCTACCAACTGACTGAGCTGTGAAAAGCAGCCACTGGCTGCTTTTATGTATTACATTAAGCCAGAATTATTTTTACTATACTTGTTTTGAATTAGCTGCAAGGGCTTAGCTGGTGCTTCATGATAAATCATGGGTGGGATTGCAAACTGCACCAAGTCAAACATAAATGCTGTATTAGTGGTTTAGTGCAGCATTTGAACGAGGCCACTGTCTAAGCCTCAGACTTACCAAAACTTGTTCTTATTTCCTTAATTTCTCAAATCAATAATTAATAATACACAACAATTGTCTTTGCACAATATACTAAACCAGATCTGGAGAAGATCTAAAAAAAAAATTCATTCATTATATTATATTATGCAACTTCAGGAAATGAATGAATTCAGCCATATGTATTATACAATTAATACTAACAAGCCACTAAAGCGTAGTGTTGGATTTTGGCTTAACGTTATTAGTTAGCATTCATGCAAATTCAGCCAAGTGCAGCTAGTGCAATGAATGGTACATACCATAGAAAAGTGGATCGCTTGGTGGTCTCCTTTTCACTAGAAATCGAGCTGCCAAGCCCACCAAGACCAGAATCAACAAGCCAGCTATTACAATGACCCAAGAGCTGCAGGAAATAAAAAACAAAAAAAAGTGAGAAACCAAAAGAGGGGGGGGAGTCATCTTTAACATATTTTTTTCCCCTTCACTTCCTCAAATTAAACCGAAGAAAAAGAGAAATGCTGATTTCACCCAGTGCTTTTCTTCCCTTCCGTTTATGTAATTCAGAGCATCCCAACACGCATGGGGAATCATTACTGATAGTTCCGTGGTGGAAAAATCTGGAACGGTGAATCATTTTCCCTGAGGGATAAATTTTTGCTGAGTTTTGGCCGTGCACTAGCTGCCTCAGATATTTATAACGGGACCTACAACACATAAGGAGAACTTTCTTTTTCTTTGGCAAAGGCAGTTTAGCTCTTCTGCAAGTCAATGGTTAAAGGAACTGTGAAACTTCGGCGGGGAACACACTTGCAAATCATTCCCTTTTCCTTCCTCACAAGCCACAAAAAACGTTAATGTTGGATTTGTTGTCATATTTCACTGGCTTCATGAACGGGGAAGGGGAGGGGAGGGGAGGCAGGTTTGAGGAGACAGCTGCAGTTTTATGAAACGCTCAACAGACAGCTGTCCTTCTTCTGACAACCCCAGTCGTGTTTCTGATGTGCTCCAACTCAGGCAAAGACCTGGCTTGCAGGTTACTCCAAGCTAAGAACACCGAGTTTGCCATAAACCCCATTTAACCCAATGGTGATTTATTTATTTATTTATTATTTATTTATTTGGCCACAACCACAAGGAAACAAGGAGCAATATAGACATAGACATGGACGCATGAAAAAAAATGGGCACAAATAAAAGGATATAAATAGGCAAAACATAGCCATAAACGCAAAGAATGAGTACGTATAAATGGGGATGGTAGGAAATGGACGGTAGGTACGCTGGCGTGCTTATGCATACCCTCCCCTTAGGGATCTCTTAAGAAACATGAAAGGGCCACGGTAGATAGTTTAAGGTAAAAGCAATGGGAATTAGAGAGACTAACAACAGGATCAGGTAGAGGGTTCCAGACATTAACTACTCTATTGCAGAAGTCGTATTTCCTACAATGAAGATTAGAGCGAATTACATTGAGTTTGAATCTATTGTTAGTCCTTGCGTTATTACAGTTGAAATTAAAAGTACTCATTTACAGGCAGGACGTTTTGGTAAATAATCTTATGAACTAAGCATAGGTCAGAACGTAGACGGTGTAGTTGCGAGACAAGTTCTCGAATACAGCTCATCTGCCGGGTACCTGCACTGCATATCGGACATAAATACAATCGAGCGAGTTCAGAGTTATTTCACGAGAAGAATCCTCCCCTCCTCTGCTCACAACAGAATCCCTTATGCCACCAGGCTTGAAATTTTGGGCTTAGACAACTTAGAACTACGCCTCCTGCGGTCTGACCTAAGCGTAGTACACAAAATTATCTGCTACAATGTCCTACCCGCCAATGACTACTTCAGCTTCAACCGCAACAATACACGAGCACACAATAGATACAAACTCAAGGTAAACGGCTCCAAACTCGATTGCAGAAAATATGACTTCAGCCACAGAGTGGTCAATGCCTGGAATGCACTACCTGACTCTGTGGTTACCTCCTCAAACCCCCATAACTTTAACCTTCGACTGTCTACTGTTGACCTCACCCCATTCCTAAGAGGTCTGTAAGGGGCGTGCATAAGCGCACCAGCGTGCCTACCGTCCCTGTCCTACTGTCCCCATTTATTCGTAGCCATTTCCTGTAATCATAATCATGTTTATACTTATATCTGTTATCTTATACATGATTGACAAACTAACTAACTAACTAACTAACTAACTAACTAACTAACTAACTAACTAACAATAAATAAATAAATAAATAAATAAATAAATAAATAAATAAATGTGGCATTTACATCAAGCAAAGAAGTACCCTAAGGAACTGAGCAGATGTCCAGGGATGCCAATTCTGATTGCGAATCGCGCTCTCTCTTTGCTGAACTGGGAGACGTGGGCTATAACTGTCTGGTTTGGTTCTGCAACCCAACAAGACACACACAGACTTCAGAGGATAATTAGAACTGCAGAAAAAAAACAATGGCTACCAACCTGCCTTCCATGGAGGACCTGTATACTGCACGAGTCAAAAAGAGGGCTGTGAAAATATCTACAGACCCCTCGCATCCTGGACATAAACTTGTTTCAACTCCTACGCTCAAAACGACGCTATAGAGCACTGCACACCAGAACAACTAGACACAAGAGCAGTTTTTTCCCGAACACCATTACTCTGCTAAACAAATAATTCCCTCAACACTGTCAAACTATTTACTAAGTCTGCACTACTATTAATCTTCTCATCGTTCCCACCACCCATCTCCTTCCACTTATGACTGCATGGCTGTAACCTTGTTGCTGGTATCCTTACGATTTATATTGACTGTTTCCTAATATGATTGGATTGCTTATTTGTTCCCTAGGACTACCATTAAGTGTTGTACCTTACGATTCTTGATGAACGTATCCTTTCTTTTATTACGCTGACAGCCTATGCACCAAAGACAAATTCCTTGTGTGTCCAATCACACTTGGCCAATAAAGAATTCAATTCTATTCTATTCTATTCTATTCTATTCTATTCTATTCTATTCTATTCTATTCTATTCTATTCCATTCCATTCCATTCCATTCCATTCCATTCCATTCCACGCCACGCCACGCCACGCCACGCCACGCCACGCCACGCCACGCCACGCTACTCTACTCTACTCTACTCTACTACAGGGAGAAAGCCTTTGCACTCAGGCCAAGCCTCCTGCTTCTCTCTTGACAAATGAACCTCTGGCATTTCTCCTGGAGAAAGCAGCTGCTGGCTATTGTTGTGCCCCCCTTTCCAGAACATGTCAGTGCAGGCAGCAGGCAGCTGAGGGTAGGGCAGCTTCTAAAAATACCAGCCCAGCTTATGCAAGTGACCAAAGGGCCCCGGCCTTCCTACTGTTGTTCCTGGCCCGGCCTGGCCCTCCCTCCCCAGGGTACTTTCTAAGCCATTACATCAACAACAGCCTGTTCAGCATGTCTCCCTTTATATAACCTGAAACACAATCTGTGCAAACTCCAGGTATTGTTCCAGGGGCAAAGGACATCCAGCCGCAAGAGAGCCAACCGGGCACACAAAATGAGCAGGGAGGGTGTCAGAGATGCCTCCCCCAACTCAGTGCCTTTCCGACTGCCAAACTGGGGAAGGCCATGACTGGAAGAGTGGGGGGAGAGAAGAGTGTTTTCTGTGCACGTTTTATTATTATGGAACAAACTTGTCTGGTCACCCAACTCACACGCACAGGTGACTCAGGGTGGCTTACAACATTAAAAGAGCCTAGGTGGTGCAGTGGACTACACTGTTGTTAAAGTAGCACTTAGCTGCCAGCTGCCTGAAATTACTGCGAGTTCAAATCTCACCAGGCTCAAGGTTGACTCAGCCTTCCATCCTTCCGAGGTAGGTAAAATGAAGACCTGGATTGTGGGGGCAATAAACTGACTTTGTATATATATAAAAAAAGAACACCGCTTGGGGGGGCCAAAAGCCCTAGTAAGCAGGTATATACAAAAGTAGGAAGGCTATTGCTTAATGCGCTGTAAGCCGCCCTGAGTCTCCGGAGAAAGGTGGCATATCAATCGAACTAATACATAAACAAATAAATTAAAAACTCACAACGTAAAAACCTCACCCCATGGCGGCGGCACTGACACAATCCAATCAAACTTGGATTTGATCATAGACCATCAAATAAAAAACAGGAATCACAATTTGTTTTAAGATAAAAGGGGAAAAAATGTAGTTGTATATATATATGAGCTGTGGTGCACAGTGGTTAAGAATGCAGTATTGCAAGCTGACTCTGCCCACAGTCTGGAGTTCGATCCTGACTGGCTCAAGGTTGACTCAGCCTTCCATCCTTCTGAGGTCAGTAAAATGAGGACCCCAGATTGTTGGGGGCAAGAGGCTGACTCTGTAAACTGCTTAGAGAGGACTGTAAAAGCATTGTGAAGTGGTATATACCGTATTTATTGGCGTATAACACGCACTTTTCCCCCCTGAAAATAGGGGGCAAATGATGTGTGCGTGTTATACGCCGATATAATGTTAAGAAGCCATGTTTTTACAGTATTAACAAGTACCGGCAACCCGCGCCTTCCTCACGTCTAATTCTCGTGGCTGTCGGAGCGTAGTTTTTTCCTGAAATTTCCCTCTTAAAATGAAGGTGCGTGTTATACGCCTGTGCGTGTTATACGCCGATAAATACGGGTAAGTCTAAGTGCTATTGCTAAATGGGAGGGAAGGAAGGAAGGAAGGAAGGAAGGAAGGAAGGAAGGAAGGAAGGAAGGAAGGAAGGAAGGAAGGGCCGTGGTGGCACAGTGGTTACAATGCAGCATTGCAAGCTAACTCTGCTGACTGCCAGCAGCTCGACCCTGAATGGCTCAAGGTTGGTTCAGCCTTCCATCCTTCTGAGGTCGGTAAAATGAGGACCCCAGATTGTTGGGGGCCATAGGCTGACTCTGTAAACCGCTTAGAGAGGACTGTAAAGCACTGTGTAGCGGTAGGTAAGTCTAAGTGCTATTGCTATTCTAAAATATCTAAAAGAGGTTAGAGTTAATACTACTTTGCCAATGATAGAACAGCACTTGGCTGTGGTCAAGGATATCAAATCAGATTGATCTGATAATAACATGCACTCCACCCAATGGCAGCGAGCAACACAATCAAATTAACCCCTTGATCGGCTCCATTTGGGGGATCCCAAAACTACTGATAAAACCACATTTTTAGGGACTTTTGGAAAAGCAACAAGCTGGGGACTAATCATACACTGAGAAGGAAGATGTTCCATAAAGAAAGGGGCCACCACTGAAAGGGTACTTCTTGTAGTCCCATCAGATGTACATCCGTGCAATATATCCTGCCTTTTAGTCTTGTTAGGCTGGGTGAATGCTTCCCTCTTTAGCAGGGATTTTACAGAATGACCTCCCTGCCTTCCTCTGACCCCTCATGCTGGGTCTACGGCCCTGTCAATCTTGTTCGTGCAGTTTATCTATGACTTAAGTATTGCTTTGGGGGGTTTTTTTGTTTTTTGTTTTGCTTTTTGTTTGCAAATGCAGAGCTCTGATTCTTTTAATTAAGGATTAGTTAGCCCTGAGCAAACCTGCTGTTCCCAGGCAATTTGATTGGGCGTGGCGGCATGGAATTGCCAGCAACACCGCAACTCTGCTTTCGTACACCCGGTTTGTGACAGTTACGTGCAAAGTTGGCTATTTTGGGCTCACTCAAGCGGTCGGCGTGAGAATGTATAAATTGATCTTGTTCCCAAATTAGGCTGCCGTTTCTAATTCTTGTTCTAAAGTGGTTTGGTTGGATTTGAATTCGGGCGAACGCCAACGGTCTGGCCTGCTGTAGCTAACCGAACATGACAAATGAAAAAAAAAAAAATGACTTCTATGCAATTTGGAAAAAAAAACCCATGGGACTTAATATTCTCCCTTGGGGCATTTGGGGAAAGTTGCCGGAAGGCAAGCAGTAACAGTAACAGTAGAGTTGGAAGAGATCTTTGAGGTCATCTAGCCCAACCCCCTGCTCACGCAGGAGACCTGTACTAGGGATTCGAACCGCCAATCGACAAGCTCAGCATCGTAGCCACCTAGCCAGGCTGAAGGTAGGGAAGAGAAGCCAGGGCCCCTGATGCTGTTCAATTTATTCAAGCCCCTTTCCCTTCTCCCCCAACCCAATACATACTTCAACAACAACCGCTCATCCCTATGCAGAGCTAGTCCAATCCAAGGCATTTTATTCTTAAGGCACCTTGCACAAGGACAGGAGCCACACACAGCTGGATCGGTGTTGACTCACAAGCCATGCCCAGTAGGGTGCAAATGCAGCTTCCTGCAAATCTTTTTTTTCTCCCTTCTAATTTTTATTTATTTATCTATTTTGTCAAGCATGTATAAGACAACAGATATAAATAGAAACGCGATTACGAATGCAGGAAATGGATAGGGATAAACGGGGACAGTCGGTGCGCTTATGCGCCAACTTCCCCACCCTTCTCCCCAATCTTGCAAAGATCTCCCCTCCTGGTCTTTGGGGTGCATCCCTGCTCCGGGCGGGCAGAGAAACGGGGTAGGGTGAAGGGATGGGGCTGCCGCCTCCAGGTACCCTGACAGCTTTCCCACCTGGGACGAAGCTCCGCTCTTTTTGCGCGCGCCCCTCTCCCTCTCCCTCTCCCTCTCTCTCTCTCTTGCCACTTTTGCGCCCCCCTTTCTCCTCTTCTTCGCCGCCCAGAGCCCCTTTCCCACAGGACGCCAGGTAGCCTCGCTTGGCAACGCGCACGTGAGGAAACGTCCTCACCTGCCCCCTTCCCCCCCCCACACCTTTGGCTCACCTGCCGGTGGCAGCCGAAGCGTTGAAGAGGTAGGTGATGGGAATGGCGCAGAGGGATAACACAAAGACCCCGGTGGCGGCCGCGGCGCTCATTCCAGCAGTTGGCCCGCTTCTTCTTCTTCCTCTTCCTCTTCTTCTTCCTCTTCCTCTTCCTCCTCCTCGTCTGGGTTCAGCGAGGGGCTCGGCGGAGTTAGACTGCCTGCATTCCTCTCCCGGCTCCGGCGTTGGGCTTCAGGGCTGCCTGGCCAGTTGCTCCATGCGTTCCGGGCTGGTCGACACTACCTGCAGGCTTACTTACCGGGCGTCGCGGCTCGCAGCCCGGCCGACTGATGCGTGGGGAGGGCTCCCGCCTCCTTCTCCAGCCCTCTCGCCAAGCTGGTGCGCCCTTGTGCGCTCCTGGTGCTGCTGTTGGAGCGGAGCAGGCGCCCAGAGGCTCCCATGGTCAGAGAAACGCCGCCGCCCCGATCAGATCAGGCAAAAGCGGGCGGGTTTCTTGGGGTCCCTCCTTCTCCTCCTCCTCCTGCTCCTCCTCCCCCAGCCCATCTCTGGGCAGGAATACCCACCTATAGGCAACCCCGGAGAAGCAACCTAAGACATCTGGGTGTTGAGTCAGGTGGTTGGGCAGCCAGCTTTGCAAGGGGCTGGCCAGGATTCAGACAAGAGCCCCCAGACCCAGTAAGTAAGAGCTGGGCTGGGCTGGGGGTGTGTGGGGGGGGGCTCCTTTGTACCTGCAGAAAACCCCAGGACCCTGTCACGTAAAATGTCTAACCCATGTATATACTCACAATACTCTATGGTTCATCAAGGGTTAACACCACCACACAACCCATAACTCCCACAATCCCACTTTACCTTTGACTCCTCCCCCTGGGTACAAAAGCACCAGCCACATGGGCATCAGGCAGTTCCAGACACACACCTGAAAGGGAAGGACATAGGACAGTTACCTTTGAACGTTAAAGCCTGTGATATATTTAAACCAGTGGTGGGATTCAGCTGGTTCGTACCAATTCGGGAGAACCGGTTGTTAACTTTCTGAGCAGTTTGGCAAACTGCTTGTTGGAAGAAATCATTAGGGCAGAGAACCGGTTGTTAAATTACTTGAATCCCACCACTGATTTAAACTGTAAATAAATATACATTGCATCAAAGAATAAGTTGTATCGAGAGTTATTGGGTTAGATCATCCCTTCTTCAATGGACCCGATCCCCACAAAAGCCGCTGCTGCCGCCTCCTTGGGATTAGAGAAAGGAAGGACTAAGGGAGGACATGCATGATAGCGGGCTTCCAATATTTGAGGGGCTGCCCCAAAGAAGAGGGGGCCCGCCTGGTCTCCAAAGCACCCGAAGGCAGGACAAGAAGCAAAGGGTGGAAACTCATCAAGGAGAGAAGCAACCTGGAACTGAGGAGGAATTTCCTGACAGTGAGAAACCATTAACCGATGGAACAGCTTGCCACCAGAAGTTGTGGGTGCTCCATCACTGGAGGCTTTTAAGAAGAGACTGGATGGTCACCCTTCTGAAATGATATACGGCAGTGATGGCTAACCTTTTTTCCATCGCATGCCAAAAGCGGGGGGAGCGCGGGGAGGTCGCCCACGTGCATGCCCACACCCATAATTCAATGCACCCCACCCCCACGCATGCATGCCCCCCTGTTTTTAGCACGTGATGGGCCCGGTAGGCACATTTTTCACCCTCCCCAGGCTCCAGAGGCTTTCTAGGAGCCTGGGGAGGGCAAAAACAGCCTCCCCCCTCCCCCAAGGCCCCCCGGAAGCTGGAAACAGCCCATTTCCCAAATTCCGGTGGGAGCAGAAGGCATGCATGCATGCCGGTGCAGGCATGCGCGCTGGAGCTGAGCTACAGCAATACTTGCGTGCCCACTGATATGGCTCCATGTGCCACCTCTGACACCTGTGCCATAGGTTCACCATCTCGGGTATAGGGGTCTCCCGCTTGAGCAGGGAGTTGGACTAGAAGACCTCCAAGGTCCCTTCCAACTCTATTCTGATTGGATTGGATCTCGAGCAAAGCCCTCACCTGCCTCATCTCATCACCGGCCACTGGTTTGTTTCTCAGGTCCAATCCAGCTGTTGCCCAGAGGTGGAAGCTACCAGTGTTCCTTGTCCAGGAGAAAGACAATAGCAAGTTGGAGCAGGGGATGAGAACCAATCTACTTTGGGTTCAGTCATGCTCTCCTTTACGAGCCAAGGGACAACCCAGGTTGATCTCAGAAGCTATGCTGGTTGGCTCGTGGTGGGTCACTAAGAAACCCCCGAGACTCTAGCCTAGAGTGGAAGATCCAAAACCATCCCCAAAGAAAGCAGTGGCAAATTACTGCAGAATGGCTGCTTCAGAAACAATGTAGAAGGGTCCATCAAGTCGTCAGGAGATGTTCAAGCCAATGGAGATGTTCCGTTCTTTTTTCCTAGATAAATAAACCTAATCATAAGGTTAAACACTTAAACACTCAAAGAGCCATTTGGATCCATTTCCCACAGAAAAGAAAACACCGGGAGCCACAAAACCCTTCCTGTGCCTAACTATTTCTTGAGCGGCCACAAAACTAGCATATGTAGTTGAATTAAACGTTCTGTTTTCTTCTGAAACTTTATTGAACGTTTTATTGGTTTATTGAAAGCTCAATAAATCGCATGCCGGTAGGTGTCGCACATTGGCGGTTTGTGTGATGCATATTTTGAGTGACAGGGAGCCACAGCAGAGGGGTGAAAGAGCCACATGTGGCTTCGGAGCCACAGGTTGCTGACCCCTGGCTTAGTGGGTGGGCTTGAAATCTTGATTCCAGGACATGGGGTTTTTTGGGGTGGGGAGTCAAGCTATTCTCCAAAGCACCTGAAGGCAGGACAGGAAGCAAAGGATGGAAACCAATCAAAGAGAGAAGCAACTTAGAACTAAGGAGAAATTTCCTGACAGTTAAAACAATTAATCCATGGAACAACTTGCCTGCAGAAGTTATGAATGCTCCAACACTGGAAATTTTTAAGAAGATGTTGGATAACCATTTGTCTGAAGGGGTGTAGGGTTTCCTGCCTAAGCAGTGGGTTGGACTAGAAGACCTCCAAGGTCCCTTCCAACTCTTGTTTTCTATTCTATTGTTTTTCCCCTTTACAGCCTTCTGCCCCAGAAACAGCAGGCAAAGATTTGAAGTTCGGTTTTAAATCCTGCGATTTCTTTCTCAGTAAACATGGACATGCCACAATTCTGCGGTGTTGTCATGGTGTTAAAATTTTGTCTCTTGAGTTGTTTGCAATAGAAGATATGGAAGACGTGGAATTTGGGTCAGGCTGAGGTGAAACCTAGTTAAAAATTTGTGTGGGAAGTATTTTTTATATAGACAAAATCATGCTGGGATCGAAGAGCTAAACCAATCCAGCTATAGCTCTTTTTATAGCATAGGTTTATCTGTGCAAATGCAAGGGAATGCACACAGATTCCCTGATGCGTTTGCATAGAGTCGCCTGCTGCTATGACACATGTGTTTGCATATGAGGTTTTCGAGCATGGATTTCCCAACAAAGAATTCATGTATGTTGTTAGGCATCTTTGCATGTCTCTCTCGTAGACTCCTCTATAACGCTGAATAGGTTTGCACATTGCAGTCTGTTTCAGCAGGTGATCAATTGCCCAGAATTCCCCAGCAAGCATAATGCAGATTTAGAAGAGGCAGGATGTCTCTGGAGATTCTCAGTCATCCAGGCCATGGTTGTCCCAAAGGTGCTTTTTCAGGACGCAACTGGATTTTCTTTGAAGTCGTTTCACTTCTTCATCCACGACTGCCGTTTTGACTTTTTAAGCTACCTCCCCAAAGAAACCTGCACATTATTCTAATTACAGACCCCTGACTGTCCTCAAAGGGACCAGCCCCTCCCCTACCTCCAGTCTATCTCCAGGTGGGCTTCAAAAATTTTAGCAAGGGGTTTTCTGCCCAGTTGCTGGGTGGGCGTGGCCTAGTCAGCCTCCTGCACCATGGTGGGGGAGGGGTGGTTTTTCCCTCCCCAGGTGCTGGAGGCTTTCCTCAAGTCTCTGGGAGGGCGAACATGGCCTCCCCAGGCTCCGGAGGCCCTCTGGAGGCATTTCTGGCCTTCCTGAACTTCCAATAGGCCCGTTTTTTGCCCTCCCTGAACCTCCAGTGTGCCCTGCACTTACCTGCATCCAAAACGGGCCACATGGGGACTCCTGGGAGGGGCAGGGTGGGGTGGGCGGAGCCAGCCAGGAGTGGCATTTGGGGGTTCTCCGAACTGCACAGAAACTGAGCTACAGGTTCTTCCGAACCCCTGCGAACCCCCGGCAGCCCCACCCCTGGATTTAATTGAAGCATGGAAAGCCAGCAAAGCTGCAGACCTTTTGAAGGACATTTGTGTGAGGAAAGATTAAACATTCACCCATATCCCTTGGCTACGACATAATACACACACAAAGAACTGAATTAACCTCATTTTCTTCCATTACATTGAATGAAACCCTGAAGAGAGAGAGAGGAAAAAAACGCATCTGAAATAAGAAATAAAAGTCTTTTTATCTTATTCGTGGGAGTTATGACAGGATTTTTTTTTTTTTTTGCCCGCTCTAGCAATACACATTTTCATTTATATTTTCGATGACAGCGCAATGCATCTTTCAGGACCAGCTGGGGCCTCTTCTGCCCTCATTTCAGCAGCTGCCATATTTTAACTGCTGCAGCGAACTCCGTCCAAAGAAGGAAGATAAACATTAATGTTTCCTTGTTTCGTTTGTTAATGAAAGACTTAGTAGACTTGGAAATATTATATTGTATCACTGTCTGGCATCATTGTATCATCCCCTTGGAATTCGGAAACATTCTTTACATGGCAACTTTGCTCCTCATTATAGATGAGCAAAAACAGTTCGGTTAAAGACCTAGGGTTGAAAATCAACATTTATTTTATTTTATTTATTTTATTTTCCAATTTCTATACTGCCCTTCTCCCTGAGGACTCAGGGCGGTGTACAGCCAGAAATAAAAACATGAAATATAAATATTAAGACAATTAAAATATATATAAATTTGGCTACAAGATTTAAAACTCACAAACCAATTAAAATATTTAAAATATTTAAAATTTCTTCTTAAGCCAGCCCGGCTTGTTGGAAAAAATGTGTTTTTACATTTGTTTTAAGGTCCCACGTTTACATTTCTTTCAAATCACACTGTACACATCATTAAAATGCATCGTGATTTCGTTCAGAGGGCATCACAAATCTACAGCGACAAATACCTCCTTTGATATATAAAGCACGGTCCTTGATTTCGGAAAGCAGCCCTTTCCATTTATTTACTTTCTTGCTTTTACTCTTGCATTTTCCTTTGTAAAGCATTTTCCTTTGAATCAAGATCACGTGAAGTGTTAATAGCACTTTATAATGACTTGGTATAAGGCCACACTTGGAATGCTGCATTCAGTTCTGGTCGCCACAATGTAAAAAAGATGTGGAAACTCTAGAAAGAGTGCAGAGAAGAGCAACGAAGAGGATTAGGGGACTGGAGGCTAAAACATATGTAGGAACTGGGTATGTCTGGTTTAATGAAAAGAAGGACTAGGGGAGACAGGATAGCAGTCTTCCAATATCTCAGGGGCTGCCACAAAGAAGAGGGAGTCAACCTATTCTCCAAAGCACCTGAGGGCAGGACAAGAAGCAATGGGTGGAAACTAATCAAGGAGAGAAGCAACTTAGAACTAAGGAGAAATTTCCTGACAGTTCGAACAATTCATCAATGGAACAACTTGCTTCCAGAAGTTGTGAATGCTCCAACACTGGAAGTTTTAATGAAGATGTTGGATAACCATTTGTCTGAAGTGGTGTAAGGTTTCCTGCCTAAGCAGGGGGTTGGACTAGAAGACCTCCAAGGTCCCTTCCAACTCTGTTATTCTATTCTAAGCAAAGTCATAAGCATGAGGGTTTTAAAAAAATGTTTAAGAGCCTCTTTCAGATTTTGCTTCCTTGGGAGATTTTTCTCAAAAGAATTTTTCAAGATTTTTGTTTTCTCCCCAAGAACCTACACATATTCTGCATTCTTGATAAACGTATCTTGTCTTTTTATGTACACTGAGAGCATAACCACCAAGACAAATTCCTTGTGTGTCCAATCACACTTGGCCAATATAGAATTCTATTCTATTCTATTCTATTCTATTCTATTCTATTCTATTCTAT
>WNWU01000103.1:887805-903459 GCA_012654045.1 Ptyas mucosa
ATTCTATTCTATTCTATTCTATTCTATTCTATTCTATTCTATTCTATTCTATTCTATTCTACTCTACTCTACTCTACTCTACTCTACTCTACTCTACTCTACTCTACTCTAACCAGAAAAAGCAAAAAGGCCCATTTCCCCCCTTGCAATTTTGACTTGGAGTCTTGTGGCCTCTCTCATGATTTTCTCTACCGCGAAGGGGGAAAAAAGGGGAGAGCCTTTTTGGGTTGACAAACAAAGCACGCGAGCCCTTGTTTGACCGCGGCGGGTCCCCCTCTTTCATTCGTATCTCTCCGGAGGAGATGCGCGCGCAGCCGCGATCGGCGTGCGTGGGCGGAGGAGACGCAAGGCAACTCTCCCGGGGGTGGGGGTGCGCACGTTCGCGTGCGTCCGCGCGACGTCGCGCCTGCGCAGACGCCCTCCCGGATAGCCCCGGCCAGATTGTGAGGCGATTGTGAAAGCGAGCGAGAACGAGAGAGCGCCTGCGCAGGGCCTCCGGAGGAGGAGGGGTGGCAATGGCGGCCGCGGGCGGCCTTGAGGCGGCTTTGGCAACCGCCGCGAGCAACGAAAACCCGGCCGGCGTGGCGGGGGTGCCGGCGCCCGCGCCCCCGGTGATGGTTCAACGCGAGCCGGCTTACAACTGGCAGGCCACGAAGCGGTCGTTGAGGGAGCGCTTCGCCTTCCTCTTCGCCAACGAGCTGCTGAGCGACGTGCGCTTCGTGGTGGGCAAAGGTGGCTCAAGAGCCGGTGGAGGAGCGCCCGGGCCGGGTCAGCAACGTATCCCGGCTCACCGTTTCGTCCTGGCGGCGGGCAGCGCCGTCTTCGACGCCATGTTCAACGGCGGCATGGCCACCACCTCGGCCGAGATCGAACTGCCCGACGTGGAGCCCGCCGCCTTCCTGGCCTTGCTCAGGTCTGAGGGGGATGTGGGGGGGGGGGGTCCTCCCCAGGGGGGGGGGGGTGTCTTTAGGGCAGGGGTCTCCAACCTTGGCGACTTTAAGCCTGGCGGACTTCAACTCCCAGAATTCCCCAGCCAGCTTTGCTACACCCCCCCAACCCCCAAGTGATGCCCTAAAGCCAGGGGGATTCTGGGAGTTGAAGTCCGCCAGGCTTAAAGTCACCAAGGTTGCAGACCCCTGGCTTTAGGGCATCACTGTGGGGGTGGTGGGATGGGGGGTCTGTAGCAAAGCTGGCTGGGGAATTCTGGGAGTTGAAGTCCGCCAGGCTTAAAGTCGCCAAGGTTGGAGACGCCTGGCTTTAGGGCATCACTTGGGGGCGGGATGGGGGGGGGTAGCAAAGCTGGCTGGGGAATTCTGGGAGTTGAAGTCTGCCAGGCTTAAAGTTGCCAAGGTTGGAGACGCCTGGCTTTAGGGCATCAGTGGGGAGGGGGTAGCAAAGCTGGCTGGGGAATTCTGGGAGTTGAAGTCCGCAAGGCTTAAAGTCGCCAAGGTTGGAGACCCCTCCTCTAAAGCAACTGAGAGCAGGATGAGAAGTGATGGATGGAGGCTTGTTCAAGTTGAGAGCCAACCTACGAGTCAGGAGAAATTTTCTCTTGAGCCTGGTTGTTTTCTTGCAGATGTTTCATTACCCAAACTGGATGATGACATTATCCCTGCTGATGGTCTTGGATAATGAAATGTTTGCAAGGAAACAACCAAGCCCAGAAACCACCAAGGGCCCTCATTTCAACCTTGAGCTCCTTTATGGGAGACGTTTTCAGAGATGCCAGAACCATTAATCAATGGAATAGCTCGCTTCCTTCAGTGGTGGGTTCTAATGTTCTAAGTTTGGAATCGTGAAGTCCGAGACCAAGGTTTCGCCTCATGTGTTACAACAGTTCTTTAAAGAAGAACTTGGGGGTGGGGGGGGTAGCAAAGCTGGCTGGGGAATTCTGGGAGTTGAAGTCCACCAGGCTTAAAGTCGCCAAGGTTGGAGACCCCTGCTTTAGAGCATCACCTGGGGATGGGGGGGGGGTAGAGGGGCGATTCCTGAGTTTTGGGGGAGTCCAGGATCCAGTTTGGCAGTGGCTGGTGAGGATAAAAACCCCCAACCTCTGCTTCTGAAGGGTGGGGTGGGGGAAGCAATGGCAGGAAGGGAGAGAGATTTGAGGTCATTGGGAGGTAATGTAAGATTTGATTTGGCTTTTGTTTTGCTGGGCAGTGGGTGGGGATAATGACATGCTTTATATGGGATGGGTCACCAACCTTTCAGACCTCAGGGTACCACTAAATTCATAATTTTAAATCCCCCAGACCACGAATGTGATTTTTTTTTAAGGTAAATAGTATTGAGTGCAATATAAAAAAATGCAAATAATTTTTTCTGCGGACCACCAAAAGTTTCTCACAGACAACCGGTTGGTGACCACTGCTTTATATTAAATATATAGGCTGGTCTAGGACTAGTAAAGATTTGGTTTGGCCTTTGTTTGGGGGGCGATAATGGCATAGTTTTTATATAAAGATGCATGCTGGTCTATGACCTTAAAGATTCGATTTGTTTGGGAGGGGAATAATGGCATGGTTTATATAAAGATATGGTCTAGAGCTAGTAAAGATTTGATTTGGCTTTTTGGGGTAATGGTGGGGGAATGAATGACATGATTTAAATAGATATGCTTGTCTGTGGCTGTAATAAATATTTGCCTTTGCTTTTTTGGTAGTGGTGAGGGAATAAATATTTAAATTGATTATGCTGGTTTATGAATAATAAAGATTTGATTTGATTGTTTTATCTAGGGGAGGGGTAATGACATGGTTTATATAGAGAAATGTGCTGGTTTATGACCATAATTAATATTTGAAGGATTCTTGGTGTTCTCTGAACTTGCTTGTTTTCTTGCAGATGTTTCATTACCATAACAAGCAAGCTTAGAGAGCACCAAGGATCCCTCATGTCAACCCTCAGCTACAAATATTCTCCTTTATTACTACTAAATATTTTACTTGGCTCTTTTGTCTGGGGGGAGGTGGAGGTAATGACATGATTTATACAGAGATATATGCTGATCCATGACTGTAATAAGAGATATGGAGACATAAAAACTGGTGAAGATGCTGGTCTAGAAACCAGGGACAGGGAGTTTTAATCCTGCCTTAAGCGTGAAAACTTTCTGGATGACTTTGGGTTAGTTAGTCTCCCTCAGCCCAACCCACCTCACAGGATTGTGGTGGTGGAGAAAATAGGAGGCAAGTGAACCAAGTGTTTGCTGGTTTGAGTTATGTATAAAAAATAATTTGTGGCCAGGAAAAGGGGTAATTTCAATAGAAGAGAATATATGTAGCTCAGAATTGAATTGTGATGTTCTTGGGGTTCTCTGTGATTGGATGTCTGTTGCAGCTGTTTTATTACCTAGCTAGGTAACATCATCAGTGCTGATTACCTATTTGGGTAATGAAACGTATGAAGCAAACAATCAAACACAGCACCAAGGACACAAAAGGGGTAATTGGATGAAATAATTAAAAACCACTAAGCCATTCATAGTGGTGGTTAAATCAGGATGGCTGCATTGGCACAAAGATACGAATCCTGGTTGTTAAGCTAGGATGGTACAGTGAATTTGGCCATCACCTTTCTCCCAAAAAACAAAAACACACCTTTGCTTATTCTTTAAAAGGTATTTGCCATGATGATAATATGGATTATGCGTGTTGTCAAGTTGAGTTTAAAAGGTCCTCTTAAAGGTATACAAAACATTTTTATTTCTATTTGTTGTGCAAAATGCTGTCACATTGCGTATTGTAGAAAAAAGAGGTTGTGTCCCTTGGTGAAATTGTGGGCCTCCAGAAAGTAGGTTTGGCTGCTCATTCATTGCTGAATAATGTGGATTATTGGAGATTTTGAAGTAGAGACTTAGGAGTGAGAGTTGCAAGTCAAAATATTTGAACTTAAGGTAGATGAGGGCATTTTGAACTGGACTTCTAGGAATGCAGCCTCTCTTGTTGTGTTAGGCCCAGAGGCAATCTCCTACTTTTTGAGTTTGGAAAGTGATTGATTGCCTTTTTGCAGATATTAGTGGAAGGTTTGGTTTATATACGTATTGCAAAATCAGCTTTGTGTCATCAAATGAAGTGTATAAAGAAGCTACTAAGACAAAAATGGCACGAATAAGCATGTATCGAGTAGTTTTCTTAAATTTATCGTCTTTGATTTTTTACTTTTTTTAGATTTTTATATTCGGATGAAGTTCAGATTGGTCCTGAAACTGTTATGACCACTCTCTATACAGCTAAGAAGTATGCTGTCCCTGCCCTGGAAGCTCACTGTGTAGAATTTCTCACTAAGCACCTTCGGGCAGATAATGCTTTTATGCTGCTTACTCAGGTAACCATCCAACTGTATTGTTGAAATTGTGTGTTTCATAACTTTTTTACTGAATTCAAGGCTCCAGGGCTAGACTTTCAACCTGGCTTAGAGACTGATTATCAAATACTTTCTGAAACAAAATTGAAAGAGATTGCAACTTGTATCCAATTCCATTAGACTTGTATATTGCAGAGTTGTCCTTAAATGTAGTTATGGTAAGTACTGTAGAATAAGTTACATTGTTGGTCTTACTAGGCAGTTCTTTCATGTTGTAAGAACTAAATCTGGGAAGGCTTGGGAAAGGAGCGTTAAATTAAAAATTCCTTAGAAGCAGCAAACTCTCCTTGAGTTTCCTTCAATTAAAATAACCATGACTTTTATTATTGAATGTTGAAATATTATCACTTGCTGTGGGAGTGAGATGGGCGGTTTTTCAATTTGATAAATAAAAAACTAAACATTGAAAAAAAAACTATTTCTGTTAGCTGTAAACTAAAATAGCATAATTTTGGACAAATATTTTTGGACAGGCTCGTTTATTTGATGAACCTCAACTGGCCAGTCTCTGCCTTGACACAATAGACAAAAGTACTATGGATGCAATAAGTGCAGAAGGCTTTACGGATATTGATATAGGTGAGTAGTTCCTAAACATGAATGTGTTTGGCATTCTGACAATCCAGATGATGTTGGTGTTCGATTCCCATCAGTCTTGATCACTGATTGGAATCAGAATCCCACAGCATCTGAAGAGCGCTAGATTCCCTGTTCCTTAAAAAATCAGTTTTCATATATATATCTCCCATTAATAAGAGATTTGCTAAGATGTTGTCTTTTTGGTTAGCAGGTTTTTGCAGCATTATCGTATGCTGATTTTACAGTATAATTGTTTGACTTTTATGCTTAAAGATTCTGGCTGAATTACCGTATTTTTTGGAGTATAAGACGCACTTTTCCCTCCCCCACTAAAAGGGGGTGAAAATTTAGGTGCGTCTTATACACTGAATTTAGCCCCGCCCACCCACTGGCCCCCACCCTTTGACCTCTGCCTCCCAGCAGTTTACCTCCTTGCAGCAAGCAGCAAGAAGAAACAGTCCATTTCAGCTTCAGCACAGCCTAACTAGCACAAATTGATTGGATCGGCCTCCCGATTCAGCTGTTTTGCTCTCAGTTGTTTGGCCCCGGCCTCTGCTGCTTGCTGCAAGGAGGTAAATTGCTGGGAGCAGATTTTTTTTTTTCTTGTGCTAATCAAGCTATGCTGAAAACGAAAATGAAAGTAAAGCAGGCTGTTTGCTGCAACGAGGCAAAATTGCTGGGAGGCAGAGACAGATTTCTTTTTCTTCCTCACCAAAAAAGGCAGGTGCGTCTTATAGTCCGGAGCATCTTATACTCCGAAAAATACGATACTACTGTATGAATTTTTCATTAAGGTGTGAATAGGATTACAGCAGTATCAAACTATTTTTGTGCAGGCCGATTAATAGCTAGAAGTCATTTTATGCAACGGTAGTTCTGACTCATTCTTCAGTATGCAGAAGTAGTTTACCATTAGAAGATGATTCATGTCTTGTTTTCCTCAGGGAAGGGACAGCTGTCCGAAACCAGTTTAGCTGGAATTGGGCCTGAAGTCAAAACTTGCATGTACCGCGATCTTATTTGATCTATGCAATAAACTCCAATCTTCTTCTTCAGACACGTTGTGTGCTGTACTGGAAAGAGACACGCTCAGTATTCGAGAGAGCCGGCTCTTTGGAGCCGTTGTGCGTTGGGCCGAAGCAGAATGTCAGAGGCAGCAGCTACCAGTCACCTCTGCAAATAAGCAGAAAGTACTTGGCAAAGCTCTCTCTTTGATCCGTTTTCCACTCATGACAATTGAAGAGTTTGCAGCAGGTAACTTTTCTGATTGGCTTTGTCGTTGTAAAAGTTACACCAAAGTTAAATAGAAAAACCTGTATCGTTCCAATTTTAGTATATGTGCTGCCGAAGTGAGCACGTTAAATAGAAAAACCTGTTAACGCTTCTATCTTTCGCATTCTTACTAGAAAGGACCTATTTTATTGCTTTATTTCGGGCTGTGTATTCGTCGATGTGTTTAAAAAGCAAGGCAAAAGTGCACTGTGTTTTGACTCCTCCTTAAACTGTTCAGCAGTCTAGCAATTTTGTGATAAAATCCCAGATAGTCTTGTTTCAAAACAAGCATGGGACAGCATCCACAGATTCAGCATCCTTTCACTTGGAGCATTTAATGATGCCGCATGGGAAATGTTGGCCATATGCTGAAAATAAACCAAATGATTTCACCTAAAATATTACGTTCCTTTGAAACATTTGCACCGCTAAGAACAGGGATTTGGGTATGAGCATGTATGCTTATTTGATCACGTGAGGTTTTATAAAACCAACATTTAATTGTGCCTCTGTTGAACTTTGTGGCCACATAAAACTGCTTTGCGTTTTACACTCTTAACTTGTTATATTTTGTTTTAAAATGATACAAATCTAAATTTCTATATTTGGGCCCATTTAATTTCTTTGATCGCCCACAGAATGGTGCTTGTTGTACTTGTTGAAAAAGACTGCACCATACAAAGCAGCTAGGCCATTTAAAAAAATCTTTTAATTGGGTTGCTGGTTGGAAAGCTTGGCAACATGTACATTTAATTAATGTACAATGGAGAAGAATTAATTGTTGATTAATTAATTGCTTTTACCCTTGTGTATGAATTTTGTTAGGTTAGCTTTTTGAGGATAATCATTCTATTACTTAGGAAAGGCACTACTATGTATATCTGAGGCACCGTCTCTAGCCGGTCATATCTACCGGACCCATCAGAGTCGGGAGGCAGGGAATGTTGCGGGTCCCATCCCCAAGGGAGATACACCTGGTGGGACCCAGAAGAAGGGCCTTCTCTGTGGTGGCTCCCTCTCTCTGGAACATCATTCCCTCAGAGATTAGAATAGCCCCCACTCTAATACTCTTCCGGAAGGTGTTGAAGATCTGGTCCTGCCAGCGGGCCTGGGGAACCCAGAGCAGGATGGAGCCCATTAAATGGCTCGTGTGATCTGCTGTCTCTGGGGCGTAGGGTGGGAGGTGTGGGGGGTGATTTTGTTATGTTGTACTATATTAATTTATTTGTTTCTTTTTCTTAGTTTTTATTGTTTTAAATGCGGTCTTATATTTTGTAGGCCACCTTGAGTCGCCATGGGAGAATAGGCAGCAATATAAATTCAATATATAAATAAAATAAATATGTACATATTCCTTACAGTTTTAGAAAACTTCAGTGCTTATGTTGACAGCCAGCATAAACCACAAAGTCAATTTGAATATCAACTTTTTTGTTGTCAGATTTCTTAGAAAGATTGTATTCAATTTTTTTTTCCTCTTGCAGGGCCAGATATATATTTTTTTTTAATTTGATTTATATGCCGCCCTTCTCCGGAGACTCGGGGCGGCTTACAGTGTGCTAAGCAATAGCCTTCATACTTTTGTATATTTATACAAAGTCAGCTTATTGCCCCCACAATCTGGGTCCTCAATTTACCTACCTTAGAAAGGATGGAAGGCTGAGTCAACCTTGAGCCTTGGTGAGATTCGAACCTGCAATAATTGCAGGCAGCTGATGTTAATAACAGGGCTTTAGACCACTGTACTATCCAAGGCTCTTGCTGTTAACAACTATAAGAGTGGAATAAATGTATAAATAGACATATCTCTATTTTTTTAAAAAAATCAGTTGTCGTCCTGGTACAGAATAATGTATGTTCTGCTCAGTTGCACTCCTTCCATTTTTTTTTCCCCAGGTCCTGCTCAGTCTGGAATTTTGTCAGATCGGGAAGTAGTCAATCTTTTCTTACATTTTACTGTCAACCCTAAACCTAGAGTTGACTATATTGACCGACCAAGATGCTGTCTTAGAGGGAAGGAGTGCAGCATAAACAGATTCCAACAAGTGGAAAGTCGCTGGGGTTACAGTGGAACAAGTGATCGGATCAGGTATGGCTCCTGTTTTTTCAGTAATACGACAATCATAACGGTTTGAATGGAGAGGTTTCCAAAGTGCCACACAGCAAGAAATGTAGTGACTAGTCGGAAAGCAAATATATTAATTTTCCCTCCCATTATAAATACCCCATAATAAAAGCAATAAAATATAACTGAGAGTAACATTTAAAAGGCTACATACATATCAAACAGCAGAGGGCCATTAAAATAAGGTGAGTGTGCAAACTGATGAAGCTTTGGATTTAGCAGAAAAGTTATTACCTTTCAACCATGAAGAACCAAAGGAAGAAGCATTTCAGAAAAGGGTTTGTTTTTGCAGAGTTCAGAAGTCTTGAGAATGAGGGGTAGGCCAGTTTATCTAAAGAACTAGCATCGCATTAGTTTTTAGCTGCCATATGTTGGGCTGTGAAATAGAGGGATGTTCTTATGACTTGTAATAAGAGTGGCAAAACTTCTCCTGGAAAATAGTACTCTGGTTAAGTTGATAAATGGGTCCATATGTTTGCAATTGAAATGAGCTATCGGCAATTTAAAATAAAAAAACTTCTAGTTTGGTGAAATAGCAGATTCAGATAATAGTCTGTTTTTGTCTTTTTTTTAAGGTTCACGGTTAATAGAAGAATTTCAATTGTGGGATTTGGACTATATGGTTCTATTCATGGCCCCACAGATTATCAAGTTAATATTCAGGTACAATTTTTTTCGAGTTTATGAGTGACTTTTGTTGAACTGAAATCAGGGATATTCTACTATTGTGAAATCCTGGGTGCTCTCTGAGCTTGGTTGTTTGTTTGTTTGCAGGCATTTCATTACCTAACTAGGTAGCATGATCAGTGCATTAATATTCTATTAATGTTGTATCACTTAGGATGGCTCACGTTAGGTTAAGAGGAAACTGGGAAAATATCTCTGTTTCAACTGTTGTTACACAATTATTTTAACAGGAGATAAATATTAAGTAATAAGTAATGGCAATATTAATATTACTATTAACAAATAGATGGGTGTTCTAAAAAGAAAGATGTCTTTTGTAAGCATGGAGGTATACAAATGCTTCATTGTCAATTTTCTATCCCTGAATGAGTCATTCAGTATTGAGTATTGGAAGAATCTGACTTTGAAACCAATTCATTTTGACATTTACCATGCTTTGATCAAGGAATTCATATACAATGTTCTACAAGCTAATTGAGTACATTTAAATTCATAGATGATTTAAAATACAACTCTGCATCTGGAGAGGAATTTCTTTCAAAACCATAGCTTCTTGAAATATAAATGATCAGCTTGTAAGTGCTTTTCAGCCAAGGAATAAGAGTTGAATATTTTGGTTGTCATTTTGGTCTACGATGGAAATAAAGTTGTTTGCATTATGCCCACAGTTATAGGCAGGGTGGATTTGATTTAAATCAAGTCGATTTAAATCATGATTTAAATCACTAGTAAAAAGGCTTGATTTTGAAAGGGCAACTGTCATTTCTGTCCCGCAGTGGCGGCTCCTCTGATCTGCTGTTGACTTACCGACTGTCCCAATATTGCAGAATATACAGCCTCATGCTACATAACTAAGCTCCATTTCATGCTGAATAAACTAAATTATTAATGTCTCTTAAATGGAAAACTATCTTTAGATAGATTTTTACTCCAAAAGCATGTTATTAAAATAAATTTGATAAAAATAAAAGTCAGATTTTTAATTTTTTTTTAAAAAAATCATTGATTTTTATCCACAGGGAAGTTAACATTTTTATCTTACAGGGAAGTTAACAGGTTTTTAAACCCCTTCTTACAAGCAGTATGCCATTCTATTTTAATTAAATCACATCTCACCTTCACTTGAGAACATGTCACCCAGGATGATGCAAATAACATGATACACATTTGAATTGTTTTAATCTATCACCATGTATGAGATAACATGCAAAGAATTGAATCAGCAGATGCCATTAAAAGCAATCAAACAGCATGTCAGTGATCAGAATAAAGAGAAGTGGTGTGTTCTGTCATGTATATCGTGTCTCCTTGGTTGCCGTTTGGGGATGGAGATAGCTAGAGAATTTCTAAAGTGATTAGTAAACATTATGAGCTGTGCCCAGAAATAGTAAATAGCTGGCATAAAGGCAGGAGTGGGAGGTTAATATTCCTTCTTTATGAGCTGTGTATCTGCATTTTTCTTTTTTCTTTTTTTGGCAACAGTACAAAACTGGTGTGCTATTACTTGAGATCAAGCCAAGGTGTTGCCATAGCAAGAGCTGATCATCATTCTTCCAATATTGGTTAGGAGCAGATGTCCCCACCAATTCATTCCTTGATGCTTGCTTAGCTCCCTGCCTTTATTAAATGTTATTGATAAAAGTGAAACTTATATGTTACAAATTATTAGCTTCAACTGATAATATTTACTTCCTAGGACAGAGGTCTTCAAACTTGGCCGCTTTAAGACTTGTGGACTTCAATTCCCAGAATTCTCCAGCCAGAATTCTGGGAATTGAAGTCTACAAGTCTTAAAGCGGCCAAGTTTGAAGACCTCTGTGCTAGAATGTTACTGCGAATCTACAAGGGCCCAGAGGCAGTTCAGATGTGCCCATTGGTTCTCAAGAATTAGGGGTGCCTGCTTTGTAAGCGAGGACATTATTCACAAATTCCAATTGAAGGTCCAATTTTACCACGTTGATTTCTGAAAGTTTTGTTTGTTAGAGCCTCATGCTAACATTTGGGTCGGGAACTGGATATAATAAAACAGACTTCAATAATAATGTTCTGGCTGTACTTCGCTGAGAAAATACGTTCTTCCAAGAGGAAAAAAAAACCCTTCCATCGCTTTCTTCCTACAGATAATTGAATATGAGAAAAACCAGACTCTAGGACAAAACGACACTGGATTTAGCTGCGACGGAACGGCCAGCACCTTTAGAGTTATGTTCAAAGAACCAATAGAGATTTTGCCAACCGTGTGTTACACTGCTTGTGCAACCTTGAAAGTAAGGCACTTTTTGAAATTGTGGAAACAGTAACTATAAAGCAATGAACAAATAATGTGAAGATATAGGTACGGTAGTCTTTGACTTACAACAGTCAATTTAGTGACCGTTCAATGGCGTTCAACAATCGTTCAGCGGCGCAAATAAAATGGCATTTGGGTCGTTTGACCATTTTTTCACACATATGACCATTGTGGTAGCCTATCCCCACAGTCACGTGTTCAAAATTCAGAGGCTTGGCAACTGACTCATATTTATGATGGTTGCAGTGTCCCGGGGTCATGTGATTATCTTTTGCGACCTTCTGACAATGGGGGAAGCCAAATTCACTTAACAACTGTGGCCAGAAAAGTCATCAAATAGGTCAAAGCTCACTTAACAACAGTCTCCCTTAGCAACAGAAAATTTGGGCTCAAATCAAGAACTACCTATATACTTCTAAGAATAATAATCCAGGAAATGCTGCTTTAAGTTCTGTTTACTGTAGCATGTCTCCTGTAAAATCATCATGCTTCGCTTAGAATTTCTCATAGGCTAGTGTGCATTCCAAGTTTACTTATCCCAACTGTGAATAGTGCCACAATCATGAATTTCTGTTTTTTGTTTAGGGCCCTGATTCTCATTATGGCACCAAGGGTTTGAAGAAAGTGATCCACGAATCTCCAACTTCAAGCAAAACTTGCTTTTTCTTTTTTAGCTCACCGGGTAACAACAACGGAACATCAATAGAAGACGGACAAATACCGGAAATTATATTTTATACGTAACTTCAGAAAACGGAGATGGAGCAAAAGAAAAATTTGCTTTGAACACGAACAGAAGGGAAACATGAAATACTGTGAATTTTTGTAAATACATAATCTCAGATGTGTTATAAAACAAGTATTGTACACGGAGGGTACCAAGCACTAGTATTCTCTACCTACAATGATGATACACATGCAAACTTTCTTGAACTAAAATATACTTACCTGTACATAAATACTTAACATGGTCATTTAAAATGTGCTAACCATACTCTGGAAGCCGGGAAAAAGCACTTTTCCCCCTGAAATACACTTGTGGCAGATTACATATCTCTGGATATTGTGATTGTGCTCTTGTACAGTGCAACACGTTAAACTGAATTGTCATTCTTAAAACTAACCATGAATTAGAATTAAGGATGATGCGAATTCATCCATAATAGTACTCAATACCTGTATATAAACTTAACTAGTTTTGTTGTGTATTGGAAAAAACCGTTACCCAGAAGTCAGTTGTATGAAGCTATTCTTTAACTATAAAGTGAAGTGTGGATGAAATGAAGTATCTTTTTGAATACTTGCAGAGATCTTGAATATTTTCGGTTTGTAAGGGAGCAGTTCTTAGTCGAGAAAATATGCAGTTTTTAAGGAAATTGGGCAAATTTCAGAGAACTATTAATGGGTACTCCAGCCCTGGTTTTCTCAAATGGCAATTTGTTGGAGGAGATGGATGATAATGCAATTATGAATTCTTTCTCAGAAGGAAATCTCAATAAGACCTTTTTGGGGTACTAGGGGATTATTTCCCGATGATTGGGATAATTATGGCTCAGATTTTGCTTTAAAACTTCTTACCAGTTCACGCAGTCTTAAACCCTTAAATCTCAGTTTCTGCCAATAAAGTTAATTTTGCTGAGGGTTTTCTGCTAACTGGCATGTAAAGTTACTTGAAAATACTGAAAAATATTTGAAGAGGTAAAACCGAAAAGCACATTTGCTATAATAGATGATGCTTGGAGTCAAATTATTCAATTGCAAACCCTCATCCCTAATGCTAATTTATCAGTTTGGATTCTAATCATCCTGTTGAACCTTTTGGCTATGATTACAATGATCTTAATCCCGCCTGCAGTAATATAACTTTGGTTTCTGATTCTAGATCTGTTTACGTGGCAGGTCATAAGTATTCAAAATGTAACTAGATTCAGAAGCACAAAAATACATGACTGAAGAAACAATAAAAAATAAGATATAATCAATATATTCAGGCCCCAGGATACCTAGGGATGTATTGAAATTCCAGCTGCAGACTTCCCCGAATAAAGCATGTAAGGCAACAATGGTGCCTTACACAATGTGCATTGAATTAAATCTTCCATTGGCTAGGAATGATGGGCATTGTGGTCTTAACACAAAGGACATTCTTGCGGAAGGCTACTTAAACACTACGGAGAGTGGGATGGGCAAATCTTCAGTGGAACCAGTCAACTATTATTCAAGGACTCACTCTCTATGTGAGAGTGAATGGCTAGGATACCCTCATCCAACACACTTGAGACTAAAACCTTTTTCAGTTTGTACAACACATTGAGCCATCAACTAATCCAGTATTTGTCATACTTGATAACTTTTAAGATGTGTGAACTTCAACTCGGATGGTATTCACTTACCTTGGCTACTGGTTCGCAAATATGAGTGTGCACATTCAGGGTATTCCACGCATGGGCAGAGCATCAAAAATGGGATAGGATGACATCCGAGCAGGTGGGCGGAGCCTCCCAAAGCCGCCGCTACCAGTTCGTCTGAACTGGATAGAACCGGCTGAATACCAACACTGCTTCAACTGCCAGAGTTCCCCAGGCAGGCTGGCTGGAGAATTCTGGGAGTTGAAGTTTATGCATCTTTAAAAAGGATTTCAAGTTTGAGAAACATTGAACTAAGTAAGCCAATGGGCACTGCCAATGCACCATCCTAAACCAATCTCCACCTCCACCCTCTAATTCTAAGTTTGCACTGCTGAAATAGCTGTGTGAATTTTCTGCTAGATTTTCAAACGACCCTATCAATAATAATAACTTATTGTCATTGTACATGTATGTATACACAGCATACCCATACAATGAAATTCACTTAACACCCAAAGACCAGGTCCAACACACATAACAATCCCCAGACACACTCCCACCCATCACAATTCCCCACCCCTAAGCCACCCAAACATCCACGCAACAGACCAAGTAAATGCTATCCAAGAGCTCACTGATGGTGGCCCTTTAGTTCATTGTCGAGTACAATTATAGCTCTGGGATAAAAACTATTCAGAAAACGTGCGGTCCGAGTTTTAATTGTTCTGTATCTTCTGCCAGAAGGAAACAATCCAAAAAGATTGTAAGCAGGATGGGAAGAGTCTCTGAGAATGTTATGCAACTTCCTCAAACAGCGAGATTCGAAGATGTTATCCAGGGCTGGTAGCTGGAGTCCAATGATATTCTGGACAGTTTTAATGATTCTCTGTAGAGCTTTTTTGTCCGCTACAGAGCTGCTCCCATACTACTACTACTACTACTACTACTACTACTACTACTACTACTACTAATATTATTAGTGTGGTATGAAGATGCCCAAACATTGAAAATCTGGACCTGCTTTATAATAGAATTATCGGTCAAATGTGATTAGACACACGAGGAATTTGTCTCCAGTGCATAAGCTCTCAGTGTACATACAACAATAGTGATAGATCATTATCATAGAATAGAATAGAATAAAAACGTTATTGTCACTTCAAATATACATTAATTGGGATACATGAAAAAAAATGAAATTTCATTGCATTCAGCGCTCAAAAGATTTGATTTTAATTTATTTATTTATTTAATTCCCCTAGTCGTAGGAATATCTCTTTTTTTTTAATGGCCAAACTTGGTTACCCATCATCCCAGCTTGGTCTTTAAGGATGCTCGCTTCCCCTCCGTAGCTTTTGCTAAAAGCCATCCCGCAACTGAAAGCATCCGGGACGCACGACTCTATTTTTTCTATCTCTTAGAAGCAGAGCCAACCGGAAAGAGCAGGCGGAAGTGACGCAAACCCCCCTTCGATGCTGGGTTGGGCTTTTCCGGCTTTCTGTCGCCGTTCGGGGTCTCCGGTTTGGGCTGCGGCGGGACGGAGACATGCCATGCCCCGGAAGGTCAGGCACGGAATGCGTACGGCCGCTGAAAAGGCTTGCAGGCCTCCTGCGCGCGTTTGAACTACAAGCCTCTTCCTCTCCTACCTTGCTTCCCCCTTGGAGGGATGATGGGAGTTGTAGTCTGGCACTCCTGGAGACGCTGCTCTTCCGGTTTGGGAGAGAGAGAGGGACCCGTAGCCAGGATGAAACGCAAAGGGGCAGAAATTATCCGTCCCTTTTGGGGGGGGGTCCCTTGGGATAATTGAGGGCCCCAGTGCAATGGCGGGAGGTAGCCTTTGCTCCTGCTCAGGGTTTGCGGGGGGGGGGTCTGCAGGGGCGCCCCATTTTCCATGGGAACTGAAAAAAGGCACTTGATGCTTCTCTGCGAAATAGCAATAGCACTTTAGACTTATATACCGCTTCGTAGTGCTTTACATAGTAATAGCA
>WNWU01000103.1:911661-951533 GCA_012654045.1 Ptyas mucosa
TTCCTATTCCTATTCCTATTCCTATTCCTATTCCTATTCCTATTCCTTCTCCTTCTCCTACTCCTACTCCTACTCCTACTCCTGTCCCTGTCCTGTCCTGTCCCGTCCTGTCCCGTCCCGTCCCGTCCCATCCCACCCCACCCCACCCCACCCCACTCCACTCCACTCCACTCCACTCTACCCAAATGATGTTAAATACAAGTATTTTATTATCATCTACTCTAGATTCCATATCTAGGGCAGAAGAAGAGGGCATAGCTTACTCGATTAAAGGGGACCCTTTCTCCAGAATTCCACCCTCCTTCTGTCATCTCCACCCCCGGGGCCCCAAATCTAGTACCGTCTACTTGATTCATCCGATGCTCTTGGTATTTGCAAGCCCTAATCATGTTCCCCTGATGTGTGGGGGAGTTGTTATCTTCTGCAGCGAGGCAAAACTAACACCCTGTAATTACTGCGAGAAGCTGGCGGAGTCCCTCTGCTCTTCCAGCCAAGCAGGCCGAGGAGAGCGCAAAGGGGAGGGAGAGGAAAGGCTCTTCGCAAAGGCAGATGCCAAGGATTGTGAACCTTCCCGCGATTCCCATGGTGCTAAATTGCTAACTCCGTTCGGAGAGTGCACGAAGCCTTTCACTCTGGGAACACGCTCAGCCACGGATACCGGAACCGCATCTGAGGGTGATTTCTAGCAGTGGTGAAATCCAGATTTTTTTACTACCGGTTCTGTGGGTGTGGCTTGGTGGGCGTGGCAGGGAAGGACACTGCAAAATCCCCATTCCCACTGCACTCCTGGGGGAAGGATACGGCAAAATCCCCATTCCCTCCCCACTCCAAGGGAAGGATCCTGCAAAATCCCCATTCGCTTAACAACCAGGTTACCGACTTAGCAACTGCCGCGATTCACTTCACGAATTGTGGCAAGAAAGATCGCGAAATGGGTCAAACCTCACTTAACAACTCTCACGCTTAAGCAATGGAAATTTTGGACTCCATCGTGGTCGCAAATCGAGGACAACCTAGACCAGTGTTCCCAGATGAGCGCTTAAGGAGCGAGAAAGCAATTCGGGAACCTGTTTCCTGTTCTGTATAAAAGACTGGCTATCGTGAGGTTTGAAGTTTTAAACTCAGCATAGGAACTTCATCATGGAAGAAGAATAGTTGAAGAACAGTTTTGTGCTCGGTAATTTTGCTTTAACAGATTAACAGAGTTGGAAGGGACCTTGTAGGTCATCTAGTCCAACCCCCCATCCAAGCAGGAGACCCTACACCATTTCTGACAGATGGCAGTCCAGTCTCTTCTTGAAAGCCTCCAGTGATGAAGCTCCCACAACTTCCGAAGGCAACTTCAATTCTATGGGTTGATTGCTCTCACGGTCAGAAAATTCCTCCTTATTTCCAGGTTGAATCTCTCCTTGTTCAGTTTCCATCCATTGTTCCTTGTCTGGCCTTCAGGTGCTTTAGAAAATAGATTGACCCGTCACCTCCTCTCTGTGGCAGCCCCTCAAATATTGGAAGACAGCTATCATGTCTCCCTTGGTCCTTCTCTTCACTAAACTAGCCATGCCCAGTTCCTGCAACCATTCATCATATGTTTTAGCCTCCAGTCCCCTCATCATCCTGGTTGCTCTTCTCTGCACTTTTTCTAGAGTCTCAGCATCTTTTTTTTAATAGTGTGGTGACCAAAACTGGATGCAGTACTCTAGGTGTGGTCTTACTAAGGCTTTATAGAGTGGTATTAGCACCTCCCTTGATCTTGATTGTATTCCTCTGTTAATGCAATTTAGGATTGCATTGCTTTAGCAAGAGTTGAGTTCCGCGTTGGGGACTTGAGTGCAGAAAGTGGCTGAGACTTTCTCCGTTTGGTCTGGGGAAAAAGTACCAGGGATTTCTCTGGAGATGCTTGTTACATCAGCTTGTTTACCTCAGAGATTTTTCTTTGGGAAAAGAGAGTTTATTTTAGGCATTTCTTCCCTTCCCCCTTTCAAGTGTCGTCTTCTTAGCAACCAAAAAGGCATGTTTGCATCATCGGACCAAATCCCATGGATGAAGTAAAGGAAAGGCGGACCGAAAGCAGTGGTGGGATTCAGCCAGTTCCCCTGCCACGCCCACCAAGCCACACCCACCAAGCCACACCCACCAAGCCATGCCACACCCACAGAACCGGGAGTAAAAAAATTGAATCCCACCACTGCTCCCAGCTGTCTCCATTTCCAGGAGAAATTCCAACAGATTTTTTTTCCCCATGGTGCAGTGGTGGGTTGCTCCTGGTTCGGCCGAGCCAGTAGTGGTGACGCTATTACATCACCGAACCGGTTCTCTTTCTTTGGGAGCTGGGCCCTCCCGCCCGCCCCCGCGTTATTCCGACCTTATATTTCTTCTTTTTTCACCCATCTGAGAGCAGATTGCCGCAGCTCAGCTGGGCAGATTCGCAATGCGCTTGCGCGATCGCCTCTTGCGAAGAGGCGATCTCGCGCAAAGCGCGCGCACAAAGAGAACCAGTAGTAAAACCATGGTGGATTTACATAGCCATACTCCAGATCTGTTTTAACATTTGAAATTTTCTTAGCCTTCTAAGACTTAAGAACCAGAAAATAATTTGGGGGTTATGCACAAATATACTGGCTGAGATGTTTTGGAGAATTAGGGGGTGTGCAGGTCAAAAAAAGGCTGACCAATGAAAGAAAAAAAAAACACGCACAAGATAATGATGATGATGATGATGACGATCCCTGATAGTGGAAATATACTTCCAAGAGTGACAGTGAGAAGCAGCTTCTCGTGATAAATGCAGGCAATCTGTGCTGTGTTTTCTTGCCAAGGGAAAATTGACTCCAAGACTCTTATTTGAAGCTCTCATCCGCTGTTTTGGCTTTGAGATGGGATTTCATTCCATTCACACCCTTCCTTTTATTTCCCTTATTGTTCGTGCTACTTCCTCGATGTAAGGAGACACTCATTAAAAATACCCTGCTCGTCGTTCCAAGCAAAAGATTTTCATTAAAAAAAAAAAACCTCCCAAATTCCTTTTATATATATATATATAAAATGATAAAATGTAGTTTTTATTAGGACCTTTCATTACAAAAACAAATACATTCCAAGCTTAGGGAAGAGGCTAGGAAAAAAAAGAAAAGGAATATACTAAAGAAAAGGAAAACAAATAAATGAAGACGTGACTTCCCGTCTTCTTTATCACAAGTAGAGGCAGTCCTCAACTTACGACCACAATTGAACCCCAACATTTATGTTGTTCGGTGAGACATTGGTTAAGTGAGTTTCACGACCTTTCTTGCCACAGGTTGTTAAGTGAATCTCTGCACTTGATAAGCGAGTAACCCGGTTGCTAAGTGAATCTGGCTTCCCCATGGACTTTCCTTGTCAGAAGATCGCAAAAAGGGGGTCATGTGACCCGGGGACGCTGCAACTGTCATAAGTATGAGTCAGTTGTCAAGCGTCTGAATTTTGATCATAGGATCATGGGGATGCTGCAAAGGTGAAAAAGGTTATGCCAATTTTTTCAGTGCCATGTAGCTTTGAATGGTCACTGAATGAACTTTGTAAGTCGAGGACTACCTGTATAAAATAGCTTAGTACCCCGTACCCTTGATCCCATATCTCATCCTTTATCTATAAGGTAAAGGTAAAGGTTCCCCTCACGCATATGTGCTAGTCGTTCCTGATTCTAGGGGGCGGTGCTCATCTCCGTTTCAAAGCCGAAGAGCCAGCGCTGTCCAAAGACGTCTCCGTGGTCATGTGGCCGGCATGACTCAACGCCAAAGGCGCATGGAACGCTGTTACCTTCCCACCAAAGGTGGTCCCTATTTTTCTACTTGCATTTTTTACCTGCTTTCGAACTGCTAGGTTGGCAGAAGCTGGGACAAGTCACGGGAGCTCACCCCGTTACGCGGCACTAGGGATTCGAACCGCTGAACTGCCGACCTTACAATCGACACACTCAGCGTCTTAGCCACTGAGCCACCGTGTCCCCCTTTATCTATAAGCAAATGCATAAAACAACCCAGGTGTCAACAAAAAAAAAAAAAGGATTGGCAGAACTTGGCAAAAATTGTCTTATTTTAACCTTGATCAAATAAACCAATGTTATATTTCTTCTTCCTTTTTGTTCTAAAGGCCTTAATCTTTAACTCAATCAAATATTGTCACAGGGTTGAATTTCCCTTCAGTTCTTTTTTTTTTCTTTCTCCTAAGGTTTAACAAGCCTCTTGTAGATCTAATAAGAAAGCATTTCCCAGTTCCATTCTCCTGGTTTGTCATTCGTATTTCTCTTTTGATTTTCAAAGCTTCAGTTAGTTTCTTTTATACGTCCAATCAAGGATCCTTTTCCAAATCATTCCCTTGGCCTGTCATTTGTAGTACCTCTGAAATTCTTGATGTTATTCCCCCAGGCTGATTTCTTCTTGTTTTGCTCCTAATTTAAGAATCGCTTCCCTGCTGCAAATGGCAGCAACTATATACGTAGATGACCATTTGATACCGTACTGCTATGCCCCAAAGGTGGATTGTGCGTTTATTACATAGCGCACCATTTTTCTATCTCACTAGCTGCTCTTTCCGGAGGTTTTTATTAGGGAAAAATCAACTTAACATTGGCAGGTGATTCCATCAACCGATTTGGAGTTTGCCACCTGCATCTCCCTAAACTCTTTTTTTCTTTAGATCTTTATCAATTGGAAGTCTGCTTCTTTGAAATTTTAACATTCTTGCTGTAAAGCTTTTGAAGGGGGAACACTTTTGGGAAATACAGATAGTCCTCGACTTATAGCAGTTCATTTAGTGAGCATTCGAAGTTAACTAAAGGTAAAGGTTTCCCTCGCCCATATGTGCTAGTCGTTCCTGACTCTAGGGGGCGGTGCTCATCTCCGCTTCAAAGCTGAAGAGCCAGCGCTGTCCGAAGACATCTCCGTGGTCATTTGGCTGGCATGACTAAACACCAAAGGCGCACAGAACGCTGTTCCCTTCCCACCAAAGGTGGTCCCTATTTTTCTACTTACATTTTTTACGTGCTTTTGAACTGCTAGGTTGGCAGAAGATGAGACAAGTAACAGAAGCTCACCCCGTTATGCGACACCAGGGATTCGAACTGCTGAACTGCCGACCTTTCGATCAACAACCTCAGCGTCTTAGCCACTGAGCCACTGTGTCTCTTTAGTAATTCAAAGTTAACAACGGTACTGAAAAATGTGACTGTTACGATCTTTGCAGTGTCCCTGCAGTCATGCGATCAGAATTCAGTGGCTTGGCAACTGCTTCATATTTATGACCGTTGTAAGGTCCCAAGGTCATGTGATCCCCTTTTTGTGACCTTCTGACAAACAAAAGTCCATGGGGAAGCCAGATTCACTTAACAACCGGGTTACTCACTTATCCACTGCAGCGATTCACTTCACAACTTTGGCAAGAAAGGTTGTAAACTAGGGGCGAAACTCACTTAACCAATGTCTCACTTAATAGCAGAAATTTTGGGCTCAGTTGTGGTCGTAAGTTGAGCAGGGGTGAAATCCAGCAGGTTCTGACAGGTTCTGGAGAACCGGTAGCAGAAATTTTGTGTAGTTCGGAGAACTGGCAAATACCACCTCTGGCTGGCCCCAGAGTAGGTTGGGAATGGAAATTTTGCAATATCCTTCCCCCAGAAGTGGGGAGGGGATGGGGATTTTACAATATCCTTCCCCTGGAGTGGGGAGGGAATGGAGATTTTGCAATATCCTTCCCCCAGGAGTGGGGAGGGAATGGGGATTTTGCAGTATCCTTCCCCCAGGAGTGGGGAGGGAATAGGGATTTTGCGGTATCCTTCCCCTGGAGTGGGGAGGGAATGGAGATTTTGCAGTATCTTTCCCCTGCCATGCCCACCGAGCCACGCCCACTGAGCCACACCACACCACGCCCACCAAGCCACTCCCACAGAACCGGTAGTTAAAAAAATTAGATTTTACCACTGAAGTTGAGGACTACCTGTGCAAAGAAAATAAGTTGTTTAGAGGCCAAGTTGGGATACAATGAGTGAGAGCAGAAGAGCAAAAGATGGAAAAACAACACACAACTTGGCGTCCTGACAATTTCAGGGTTTTCTTTCTTTGTTTCAAATGTCTAATGTTTGTTTACTTTATTCTCTGCACTTAAATGCTGACAGTGGTTTGTTTGTTTGTTTTTTTTTTAAAAAAAGAGTTATCTAAAAGCCACCGTTGTTTTACAACTCCCTTACAGGTCGTACTGCTCACCCTTGCTGCAATTTTTCTTGTCTCGCGGCCTGTGGTTTCGAAGGTGACCTTCCCTTGCTCACCTATTCAGAAGGTAGAAGAGGCTTAACAATACTGTACATTGTGCTAGTGAAATATTTATAAGCCGCCTTTCGGTAGCAAATCTATCCAAGGAGCGAAGCAAACAAACAAAGGAGGAGGATAAAAATAAAACAGCGCATTAATGATTTATTCTAGTGCCCATTTTAAAATGCCAAATGTGCTAGGCATTGTCCTTCTCCGGGGTCCTTCTCTGCTGGTTCCTTGTCAGCTCAGCTGACAGAAGAAAATCGTCCCGAATTTTCCTTTTATTTCTTTTATTTATTTATTAGTCCAATTTATATGCCGCCCTTCTCCGTAGACTCTGGGCGGCTTACAATGCATTATAGCAATAGCCTGCATACTTTTTTGTATATACCTGCTTATTAGGGCTTTCGAGGGCCCCCCTAAGCTGTGTTGTTCTATACAAAGCTGGCTTATTGCCCCCACAATCCGGGTCCTCAATTTACCTACCTCGGAAGGATGGAAGGCTGAGTCAACCTTGAGCCTGGCGAGATTCGAACTTGCACTAATTGCAGGCAGCTGGCAGCTAAGTGCTAGCACTTAACAGCACTTTAGTCCGCTGCACCACCGAGGCTCTCTTTCCTTTTTTCGATGACTGAAATACCACAAGCTAGAGGAAAAAACCCCAGCAATTCAGGTTCCGAACGGGGAGGAATGTGGCAAAAACCTTTGACTGTGTCCTTTGCGCTTTTGAGTGATTTTCTGGGAGCTTGGTGGTTTGTGTAACGGTTGATAGCGCAGGATACACAACCATGCAAGCATGCGCACTGGCCAGCTAGTCTTCCGGGTTTCTGGTGCACATGAATGCACCAGCACGGATGATCAGGCAGGACCACCTCTTCCAGTTTCTGGAACTGCAGCACGCACAAAGGCCAGTTGATTGTCGTGCGCACATGTGTGTCAAAAACCTGGAAGAGGAATGGGCAATGCCTCGTGTGCCAGGAGACATGGCTCCGCGTGCCACTTCAGGCCCTATACCACCCCAGGCAAAAGACTATCCAGTTTCTTCTTAAAAGCTTCCGGCGATGGAGGATCTACATCTTCTGAAGGCAAATCCTTCCACCGGTTGATTGTTCTCACTGCCAGGAAATTTCTGCTTAGTTCTAGGTTGCTTCTCTCCTTGATTAGTTTCCATCAGTGGTGAAATCCATTTTTTTTTTACTTGGCCTTTAAAGAACTTATTTTCTTTGTACAGGTAGTTCTCAACTTCAGTGGTAAAATCCACATTTTTAAACTACCGGTTCTGTGGGCGTGGCTTGGCGGGCTTGGCGTGGCTCGGTGGGCGTGGCTCAGTGGGCGTGGCAGGGGAAGGATACTGCAAAATCTCCATTCCCACCTCACTCCAGGGGAAGGATACTGCAAAACCTCCATTCCCACCCCACTCTGGGGCCAGCCAGAGGTGGTATTTGCCAGTTCTCCGAATTGCTCAAAATTTCCGCTACCGGTTCTCCAGAACCTGTTAGAACCTGCTGGATTTCACCCCTGGTTTCCATCCATTGTTTCTTGTCCTACCTTCAGGTGCTTTGGAGAATAGCTTGACTCCCTCTTCTTTGTGGCAGCCCCTCAAATATTGGAACATTGCTATCATGTCTCCCCTAGACCTTCTTTTCACTGGACTAGACTAGACTATCCTGTGTCCATGTGTAATAAAAATGGGAAGCAACACACACACATACACAAGAGGGGATGCAAATGACAAGAGCAGGCTTTGGATTTCTTGCATCCATGCACACACGCACACACACACATGCACACACGCACATTTGAAGCCCAACATTCTGATTTCACAAAATAAACTTTCGTTTTCCTTTTTTTAAAAAAATTGTTGTCGAAAGGAACTCTGCTACTCTGGTCCCTGAAGGTCAGTGCCAAGAAAACCACTTCTGATTGCCTTTAGATACAGAACGTGAGATAGAAACATTTTAAACGGTTGTTTAAATAAAATGCTGTGTAGGTCCTACATGTTTTTGGAAATAATGGAAAGAGGTTAGAGGAAATGAATTCCTTGGCGCCGGCTTCTAAAAAAAAAACAAAAAACAACCATTCAGGGTGGAAATGCTTGGAGTGAGTATCCTGATTTAGCTCTCATTTGCATATAATTATATATAGCTGCTAAGGGCAATTCCAGGCATGTGGGAAGAACCAGTGCCTGCTCCCTCTTAAGGGTTTTAATTTGTCTCTTTGGGTTCTGAAGGGGAGAAAAATGAAGAAAACAGAACATCCGACTTTTCCTCATGGTTAAAAGGCATCATTGCAGAAACAGATGGCCTTCGGCCTGGGTAATGGGAAGAAAACGACTTCCTTCGTTGGTCCAGCCACCGTGGCTCAGCCAAACCACTTTTAGGCTAATTGTGAGCACAAATTCGGACAATCCCAGCTGTCCGATAACTTGAAGCCACGAGGTTGGTCCTGCTGCATCATCTTTATTGACTTTTAGAAACGATTTGCCTTGTGGAATGTCGTTTCAATCCCATGCTGGCTTCTGCACCTTGTCGGTCCAAAATTTAGGATTTCGGAAAAAGCTGTTTATAAAAGACAGATGGCAGGAGGACACCATCTTGTTGTGGCCTGTTGGACGCCGGCACCTCCAGCAGCCGAATCAGATGAGGCAGTATGGGAGTCAGAGTCAGCATCAAGGCAATCTGAGAGGGGAAGTGGGAATGGAGCTGGCAGAGAGAGAGAGAGACAGATAGAGGTGGAGCCTGGGCCATCCATCAGCCCTCCGATGGAGAGTCAACAGCCCCCAGATCTGGAGGTGGCTGATGAGGAAGAGGAGGAACAGCTGGGTTTAGTGCCTGATGCGCGGATGCACAGACAGCAGAGGAGAGGAGAGCAGTGGAAAGCTATGGGCCGGTCCTTGGGACAAAAGAGCCACTACTGCTACCGAAGCTCCACCCTAGCTCTGGGGTTAAAAGGCAGGGGTCAGAGATGAATAGGTATGGTAGATAATTATTCATCTTCCTGCCGTTCAGCCACTGATAACCTGCACTTCCAAATCCTGTCTGTAAAGTATCAGAATTCTTCTTGGAATCTGCAGCGCATTCTGAGTGTGTGTGTGTTTGTGTGTATGTGTGTGTGTCTGCTGTTGGAAGAAAGCGAGCGTACCTTCCAGGACTTTTTTTGCAAGTGGGGGAAGAGAGAGAGAGAGAGAGACTCCTGGTGTGTTGAGGGCATTTCAGGGAGAAAGGGAGCGAGCATCACTTTCCACAGGATTTAGAGCAGGGGTGTGAAACTTGATTTCATTGAGGGCTGCATCAGGGTTGTGTTTGACCTCGGGGGGACCAGGTGGGTGTGGCCAGGGTGGGCGTGGCCAGCTCGACGTCACTCGTGTTGGGGGTACCTGTGGTGGCCCGAGCGCTTTGCCAGAGAAAACGGGCTCACAAGCTCCGTTTCAGCTGCGACGGCCTCCTGCAACCCTCTGCCAGCAAAAATGGAGCTTGGGAATGCCACCTGCGGCCCTTGCGAGCTCCAGTTTCGGCTGCGACAACCTCCTGCAACCCTCTGCCAGCGAAAATGAAGCTCGGGAGGGCCGTACGCAGCCTTCCCAAGCTCCATTTTCGCTGACAGAGGCACTGCGGGCCAGTCCTTCACTGTTTCCAGGGTGGTCCCATGGGCCAGATCTAAGCACCCCAGATCCAGCCCCCAGGCCTTGAGTTTGACACCCCTGACTTAGAAACTTCATAGCCTGTTGTGAGAGAGCGGCTGCTGGCGCTCCTAATAAAGGGAACATTTCGTTAAATACAAAGGGCTTGTCGCAGGGGTGGGCTCTACTTACCTTTACTACCAGTTCGCAGTGGGGCCGCGTGCTCGGAAGGCAGGATCGTAACATGACAGCCAGCTCTCACAAAATAATTGTCAGGGCTTAGCATCCATAAGGAAGGCTGAGGGCCAAAGAATTGAGGCCTTTGAACTCTGGTGCTGGAGAAGACTCCTGCGGGTCCCTTGGACTGCAAGGCGATCAAACCGGTCAGTCCTAGAGATCATCAACCCTGACTGCTCTTTAGAAGGCCAGATCCTGAAGAGGAAACTCATGAGCTCCATTTTCAGTTGTGATGGCCTCTTGTAACCTCCTGCCAGCGAAAATGGACTTCGGGAGGGTCATATGCGAATCTCGTGAGCTCTGTTTTCAGCTATGATGGCGTCCTGCAACCCTCTGCCAGTGAAAATGGAGTTCGGAAGGGTCATATGCGAATCTTGTGAGCTCTGTTTTCAGCTATGACGGCCTCCTGCAACACTCTGCCAGTGAAAATGGAGTTCGGGAGGGTCATATGTGAATCTCGTGAGCTCTGTTTTCAGCTATGACGGCCTCCTGCAACCCTCTGCCAGTGAAAATGGAGCTTGGGAGGGTCATATGCGAATCTTGTGAGCTCTGTTTTCAGCTATGACGGCCTCCTGCAACCCTCTGCCAGTGAAAATGGAGTTCGGGAGGGTCATATGCGAATCTCGTGAGCTCTGTTTTCAGCTATACAGCCTCCTGCAACCCTATGCCAGTGAAAATGGAGCTTGGGAGAGCCGCGCACAGCCCTCCCGAGCTCAGTTTCCGCTGGCAGAGGCACTGTGGGCTGGTCCTTCGCTGTTTCCAGAGCGGCCCCAAGGCCAGATCTAAGCACCGCGTGGGCCAGATCTAGATGAGACTTAAGCTGAGATCTGTGGCGGGAGAAGATCACATGGTAAACAAAACCCACAGCTCCCAGCTTCTATATGCTCTTTGTAACAGTGCATACATCTCGTAAACATATCCTTTTAAGCAAAAGCTTTTTTAGTCATTATTTTAAAAGGGAAGGATGTGTTTCTCTTCTTCTCTTGTTTATACTGCAGCCTTTTTTTCTTTTTTCCCCCCCCTATCCTTCTCTTGCTGTAACAGCAGTACATCGCGGCATTTATACTCAGGGCCCCGGCAAATCTGTTTGTGATGCATCCTGCTGAGGAACTTAATCAATGGCATTAAAAGGCTCTGTTCTTCCCACACTAATGGAGCTTATCAGATGGGCTGTGAAACCGAAGTGTTTCTACTAGGCGTCTCTTGATAATAAGGCAGGTAAGACTTAGCTCTCTGCCTGCTTAAATCACAGCCTTGTATCAGTCAAGGCGCTTTTTAATTTAGCCACCGAATTTGGATGTCATACGAAAGGGGTAATAAAAGTTTTTTCTGCAGTTGGATTATATTTTTATTTCAAGGCAGAGCTGCTAATGGGATTTTCTGCCTCATGTGTGCCAAACAGATCTGGTTCATCCATTTTGCTAAGTTAACGCTTTTATTAAATAAATCACTGGAGTAAGAACATCGTAAGCGATGAAGCAGAAGTTGCCAGATAACCCTTTTGGGATTTAAACAACCTGTCACTCCAGCAGCACATGTTGTGACTTAATGGGATAGGTAAAGGTAAAGGTTCCCCTCGAACATATATGCTAGTCGTTCCTGACTCTAGGGGGCGGTGCTCATCTCCGTTTCAAAGCCGAAGAGCCAGCGCTGACCGAAGACGTCTCCGTGGTCATGTGGCCGGCATGACTCAACGCCAAAGGCGCACAAAACGCTGTGGCCTTCCCACCAAAGGTGGTTCCTATTTTTCTACTTGCATTTTGTACGTGCTTTACGAACTGTTAGGTTGGCAAGAAGCTGGGACAAGTCGCGGGAGCTCACCCCGTTATGCGGCACTAGGGATTTGAACTGCCGACCTTTCAATTGACAAGCTCAGCGTCTTAGCCACTGAACCACCGCGTCCCTTTAATGGGACAGACCAACAGCCAAAGAGTCTATTGATAATGTCTGGTTCAAAGCATCTAAAATCAATGCCTGTCTCATTTAGAAAGTTGGAGATGGTGAGTTCTAGTCCTGCCTTAGACATGAAAGGCAGCTGGGTGCCCATAGATCAGTTAACCCTGCATTAGCATGCTGTGTCTAGAGAGGCTAACCCAGTGATGGTGAACCTTTTCGGCACTGAGTGCCCAAACCGGAACATGTGTGCATGTGCTTGTGTGCTAGAGCCCCGGAAACTCAAGACCAGCTGGCTGCTGTGCATGCGTGCACAGGCCACCTGGTTTTCAGGTTTCCAGCACTCCGACACATGTGAAGATCAGGCTGGCCAGTGCCCATGTGCCCGCTGGATACCAGAACAACAGCTGGTGATGGTGCGTGTGCCCACAGAGAGGGCTCTGCGTGCCACCTCTGCCACGCGTGCCATAGGTTCGCCATCACAGGGCTAACCCTTAAGATATGTAATTGATGTTGTGCTTCAAAAGCGCATTATGAAGTTGATCCATTAAACAAGACGGGCTACCCTTATCCATCTCCTCTGTGGGACACGTTGTGATTTCGCTAGCTTTGGGAGAGTAAATGTCCCCTTCCTTGGCCGTTGTTTAAGTGAATCCCTGCAACTGTTAAGTTAGTAATTCGGTTGTTAAGTGAATCCGGCTTCCCCGTTGATGTTTGCTTGTCGGAAGTTTGCTAACGTTGATCGCGGGACTCCAGGCCAATGCAACCGTCAAAAATAAGGAGTCGATTGACAAAGTGTCTGAATTCTGATCAGGTGACCATGGAGGAAGGCTGCAACGGTCGTTAAGTGTGAAAAATGGCCGTGAGTCACTTTTTTTCAGTGCCGTTGTAACTTTGAAAGGTCGCTAAAGGAAACTGTTGTAAGTTGAGGACTTCTTCTGCTAGCTGCGGCATTTGTTTTGCTTGTTTTTGTAATTGCTTCGAGAATTCCGCTGAGCAGAACAGAAGGTTTTAGGTCGAATAAAAAAATAAAATAAATCCAGCCTTTTATTGCGTATTATTCCATGTATGATAATTGTTAGGAAATGGTTATTTGTCTAACTAGTTGGTCAGGCAATATATAAACCAACAATGTATGTTTGCAGTCAGAAAGGTATTTCAGACTGTATTGCATCATCCTGTACCCTGATTGGCTAAGCTCTGTAGCCAATGTACTTAAGGGAAGTCAGGATCACGGCTTGTGTGGATACTACACCATTTTACCTGCTTATTTGCTGTAACTTTCTACCTGATCTCTCTGCAGGATCACTGTCTGATCATAACTCCATGTTGCTTTCTACTATTTATTGAATGTTTTATATTGAACTTGTTCCTGTTTTGAAACTCAAGAAGAACTGTTTTATTGTGTATGACTACGACTGGTAAGAAGACTTTGTACTTGAAATATCCCTGGATTGATCTTTTAACTCTCGTCTTATTTGCGCATGACTTGGATTGTTTTTGGACTTTGCTTTACTTTTTTCTAAAAGTAAAAGTACAACAACTCAGTGTGTTTGTTTGTTAACTGTGATTGTTCACAACCATTCCCAGTTGCTTTTCATGCGTTTACTCAAAGGGTACTCTGCTCAATAACCCACACCGGTTATGAGCCAAGAATATCCTTAACAATAATCGCTCACTTTGCTGAAATTGGAGCACAGATACAATGGGACGCCGTTTAATTATAACGAATTTTAGTTTTAATGCAAAAACAAAGCAGGCCTTCAAAATGCAGCATGTTTTTACAATCATCTCCCTGTTTATGTGACATTTTAGCTTAATCGCTTGCAAATTAAAACTTGGAAGGGTAATCGCCTTGCACAGATAACACAGGAACAAGCCGGAGCCTAAACAAAATAAAACCCACAAATGCAACCAAGTAATTTTTTTCCCATATCATGACATATTACCGATATTCATCACGGTGTTCGTCATTGGTAACATAAACGTGTGAGTCAGGACTCGGAGAAGATCAGCTCCCCTAGGCCAAAGTCGGATTCTCCCGACGGCCCCATTTCCTTCTTAGCAAATTACAGACGTCAAGATGAAATCCAGCGGAGTGACAAACTCACCGTTAAGCTGCTCCCCTCTGACGTCACCATCTCTCGTCTTCTGGGTTAAACGTATTCGCATATAAATACACAAAAGATTTCTACGGGATGTATGAACGTTTGAAATACAACAAAACTTGAAGGGAACCCTTTGGAAACCTGCGGCTGCTCTCGGTTACACTTGAAATGCCAAGGCAGGCTGGCGTGCTAGTAGCGGCCGTACCGCGGCTCCTGGAAATACGACCCGTAGCCGCGCTGCGGCCAGCCATGTTGAGGATAGGACGGCTGCCCGTGTTGGTGATGCTGATAGTTAGAGCCGTAGCCTTTGTCATGCCACTGCTCAGATCTGTAGCCTCCTGGGTGGTCGTATCGGTGTCCCCTGTTTCGGAATTGCCGGCTGTCCCTGAATCTGTGAAAAAGGGAAACACGGCATGCTAAAACGCAAGGTTCATTTTCAGAGTTGCATCCCCGGGATTATTCCAGCACAGCCCATCCATTTAGAAGAAGAAAAATATGACAGGTACCCTGTTCCCCTGAAAATAAGACATCCCCTGATAATAAGCCCAATGGGGCTTTTGAGCCCATGTGCTAAAATAAGCGCCCTCAAAATATTTAAATGCATACGCAGCTGGTCCCCGCCATTTCCTCTGGTTAGGGTTAGCGAGACAGAGCTGGAAATCAGGTTAAGACGGCAAGAGGAGCCCCGTCTTGCTCCATACGTCCCAAAATAATAAGACCTCCCCGAAAATAAGGCCAAGCGCTTATTTTTGGGTTCAAAAAAATATAAGACAGGGTCTTATTTTCGGGGAAACACGGCAGAACCTGACTTACGAACAACTGAGCCTAATATTTATCTCACTAAGGTGAAACATTTGTTAGGTGGATTTTGCTCCATTTTACGACCTTTCCTGCTACATCCATTAAGTGAATCGCCGCAGTTGTTAACTTGGTGACACGGTTGTTAAATGAATCCGGCTTCCTCGTTGTTTTTGCTTGTCAGAAGGGTCGCCAGAGGGGATCACGGAAGCCTTGGGACACTGCGGCTGTCATAAATATGAACCGGTGGCTAAGCAGTTTTGATCACATGACCGGGGGGGGGAACACTGCAACGGTCGTTAAGTGTGAAAAACAGTCATCGGTCCCTTTTTTAAAAAGTGCTCTTGCAACTTTGAATTGTCACTAAATGAACTGTTGTAAGCTGCTTCTTTCCCCCATCTTTTTTCTAACCTGGTGTCGCTTTGGGTAGTTCCACTATCATTCTTATTTCTCCCGATTGGAATTGAGGGGTGGGGATAGGGTGTCTAGTCCTCCCCACCCAGAGAAGACTTCAGTTAACAAAGGAAGGAGACAGTAAAGAGAAAGTGGGGAATTTGCACAAGCAGTGGGAGGACTGCTCGCCAGTAAGCATGAAGACCTTCAGCTCCTCATCAACGGAGTCTCAGAAATATGTGAAAAATACGGCTTGAAGCTTAACACCTCAAAAACCAAGATCACGGTCGTTCAGCAAACAACCCATTAATTTACCACCGATAAATTCGGAAGGAATACCACTAGAACAAGTTGAAAGGATCGTGTACCTCGGTTCTAATTTACATGAAAGCTAGGACATGACCAGTGAAGTAAAGACAAGGATAGAGAAAGCTCGAACAGCATTCTTCAAAATGAAAAAGGTCTTCTGCAGTCACGACATAAGCCTGAGACTGAAAATGAGGCTTGTCAGATGTTCCATCTTTTCTATCCTCCGCTCTACGGAGTGGAGAGTTGGTCTCTGACAGAAAGCCACTTGAAGAGACTAGAAGCATTTGAAATGTGGATTTACAGGCGGCTCTTACATATACGTTGGGTTAACAAAATCAGAAATCAGGAGGTGATAAGCCGCCTGGGAAAGCCAAGGGAAAGCCATCAAAACCATAAAAAAGGCAAGAGTTAGAATATTTCGGACATGTGATGTGACACCTGGAAAAATACAGCATCCTTCACTTCATCCTCCAAGGAAAGATTGAAGGCAAACAAGGTCCAGGCAGAAGAAAAACATCATGGATTCAAGATCTAAGGGACTGGACAAAACTCAACAGCACTTTTTCGTGTGGCTATTGATAAAAATAGGATCGCCAGCATGATCGCCAACGTCCGATGACGGATACGGCACAAGAAGAAGAAGAAGAAGTGGTAGGACAAAACTTAACCCCTTTTTCCTGGTTCTGATAAGGAGTCTGGAGGCTAAACCATATGATGAATGATTGAGGGAGCTAGGTATGTTCCAGTCTAACAAAGAGAAGGACTAAGGGTGATAAGATAGCAGTCTTCCGGAACTTGAAGGGCTGTTACAAAGAAGAGGGAGTCAACTGATTTTGCAAAGCACTTGAGGGGTAGGGCAAGAAGTAACGTGTGGGAAATCATTCAAGAGACATTCCAAGCTAGAACGAAGGAGAAATTTCCTGGCAGTTAGAACAATTAATCAGTGGAACAACTTGTCTCCAGAAGCTGTGAATTCTCCAACGCTGGAAGTTCTCAAGAAGAGACGGGGATGGTCATTTGTCTGGAATGCTATAGGATCTCCTACCCTGGGCGGAGGATTGGGCTGGAAGGCCTCCAAAGGTCCCTCCCAACTCTTATTATTCTACGTTCTTGCCCTCTGAGACAGGCAGAAAAGGCAGTTCAATTCAAACAAATTCGGGAGGAGTTGCTGGGCAGGGTTGATGCATTCACTCTGGCAGATCCCAACCTGTTAGGTCTTCTCAACATCTCGGCTCTCTTCACAAGAAAAGCTAGGTTGGCTAACAGACAAAAATGATACAAAGCACATATCAACTTCTGAAGGGCCACGCCTTGTCCGCCCTTGTTCTAGAGAGACAAAGCCAAGAAACAAGTTGTCCTGAAGACTCCACGTCACTTCTTGGTTGACATCATCTACGCTCCCATCGAGTGGGGTGGCACCACCAGAAAGAAGCCAACATCTAACTTCTTCTCAATCTGAACTATCTCCGTATGATAGCGATAGCGCTTAGACTTATATACAGCTTCATAGTGCTTTACGGCCCTCTCTAAGGGGTTTACAGAGTCAGCGTATTGCCCCCAACAATTTGGGTCCTCATTTTCCCGACCTTGGAAGGATGGAAGGCTGAGTCAACCTTCAGCTGGTCAGGATCGAACTGCTGGCAGTGTGCAGAGTTAGCCTGCAGTAGTAATCATTGGGAAGGGAGGGAGGGAGGGAGGAATAGTAGTAGCACTTAGACCTATATACCGCTTCACAGTGTTTTACAGTCCTCTCTAAGCGGTTTACAGAGTCAGCCTCTGGCCCCCAACAATCTGGCTCCTCATTGTACCAACCTCGGAAGGATGGAAGGCTGAGTCAACCTTGAGCTGGTCAGGATTGAACTGCCGGCAGTGAGTAGAGTCATTCTAATCACTGCGCCGCTACGGCTCCTTTAACTTAGTGCCCTATTTCTACTTCAGCTATTCTAAGATATAGAATACGGATCATTTGCCAAGGGTAGGTTGCCCTTTCTGTGTTTGTCTCTCCTTGCTTGTCCTAGGTTTTTTGGTTTTTTTTGCCTGGTCTCGCCACGGTCCACTTTCCCTGAGATTCAATATGAGCCTCACAGCAGGCAGTCTAAAGCGCAGCGTTTCCTCCTGTTTTTGCAAATGCCAACAGCCAATTTAAAAGTTCAAGCTAAGGGCAGAGGCAGGATCTAAAGCCAGGAGGAATAGGATCCAAAGATGTCTGTGAGAGGTAAAATCTTAAGTGCCTGGGGGGGAGGAGCAGAAAAGTGCATATTTAGCAGTTACTAAGAATCACAAATAGTGAAGCTCACTATTGGTGTAAGGTAAAGGTAAAGGTTCCCCTCGCACATATGTGCTAGTCGTTCCCGACTCTAGGGGGTGGTGCTCATCTCCATTTCAAAGCCGAAGAGCCAGTGCTGTCTGAAGACGTCTCCGTGGTCATGTGGCCGGCATGACTCAACGCCAAAGGCGCACGGAACGCTGTTCCCTTCCCACCAAAGCTGGTCCCTATTTTTCTGCTTGCATTTTTTACGGGCTTTTGAACTGCTAGGTTGGCAGAAGCTGGGACAAGTAACGGGAGCTCGCCCCGTTACGCGGCACTAGGGTTTCGAACCGCTGAACTGCCGACCTTTCAATCGACAAGCTCAGCATCTTAGCCACTGAGCCACTGCATCCCCACCACTATTGGTGACCATACCACAAAAATAAAAGATGTTGAGACTTTGAAAAAAGTTCAGAGAAGAGTAACTAAGACGATCAAAGGCCTGGAGATTAAACCATATGAAGAACGGCTGCACATTTTGGATCTGGTTAGCTAGTCTATAGAAAAGAAGAATTAGGAGTGACATGATAACAGTATTTCAATATTTGAGGGGCTGCCACAAAGAAGAGGGGGTCAAATTATTCACCAAAGCACCAGAGAGCAGGACAAGAAACAATGGTTGTAAACTGATCAAAGAGGGAAGCAACCTGGAATTAAGGAGAAACTTCCTAACAGTGAGGACAATTAACCAGTGGAACAGCTTGCCACCAGAAGTTTCGGTGCTCCATCATTGGAGGTTTTTAAGAAGAGACTGGACGGTCACTTGTCTGAGATTGTATAGGTTCTTCTGCTTGAGGAGGGGGCTGGACTAGAAGACCTCCAAGGTCCCTTCCAGCTCTATTGTATTCTAAAAAAAGCTCAAACACGATTATTTAAAAATGAGTATAGCTGTTGGTTTTTTTGGCTATCAGGGAAAAATAAATACTCTGTTGCTCAGCACAATTCTCTCTCTCTCTCTCTCTCTTTTTTTGTAAATAACCATGTCAAGCTATTTGGCAGGTCAGAAACAGCCTGGAATTCTTTTCCCTGCCAAAAACATCCTACTTCACCACCAGTAAACAATCGGTGCCGTGTTTTCAAAAGTTTCAGTTCATTGCTCTTAGCCTGAAAAGCTCTTTGATTTGCATCCGTTGTGACGCTGCAGTGAAAGAAAAGTTTCAAGTCTCAAAGGTAGGGGGGCAGGGGTGAAATTTAAAAAATTTCCCCTACTGGTTCTGTGGGCGTGGCTTGTTGGGGGGGAGATCATGTGACTGGGTGGGCGTGGTCAACTCGACATCACTCACATTGAGGGGCTCCTCACCGGCCCCTCCCCTCCCAACCACTCCTTGTCGCGAATGGCAGGAAAATGGGGAGGGGAATATTCCTGCCTACCATCCTTCCCTCAGTCTGTGCCGAGATTGAGGAATGGATGACAGGCAGGAAAATCCCCATTTTTTTGCCTTTCACGAAAACGGCTCCATTCCAGCTGCTCCCCCCCACCCCGTTCCCCTCCCTCCCGGAGTCTACCTTAAAAGGGACAGGCTGCAGCAGCAGCTCCGTTATGAATGGAAGGAGAAAAGTTAGCATTCTCTCTGCTGCATTTAACACTGAATTCTGTGGCAGAGAGAATGCTAACTTTTCTCCCTCCATTCTGAACGGAGCTGCTGCTCCCTTTATGGTTCCCTCCCAGCCCCCTCCCTCCTGGGGACGACCTTAAAGGGACAGGCTCCATTCTGAATGGAGGGAGAAAAGTTAGCATTCTCTCTGCTGCATTTAACACTGAATTCTGTGGCAGAGAGAATGCTAACTTTTCTCCCTCCATTCAGAACGGAGCTGCTGCTCCTTTTATGGTTCCCTGCCGGCCCCCTCCCTCCTGGGGACTACCTTAAAGGGACAGGCTCCATTCTGAATGGAAGGAGAAAAGTTAGCATTCTCTCTGCTGCATTTAACATTGAATTCTGTGGCAGAGAGAATGCTAACTTTTCTCCCTCCATTCAGAACGGAGCTGCTGCTCCTTTTATGGTTCCCTCCCGGCCCCCTCTCTCCCGGGGATGACCTTAAAGGGACAGGCTCCATTCTGAATGGAGGGAGAAAAGTTAGCATTCTCTCTGCTGCATTTAACATTGAATTCTGTGAAATATCGAGTGGCCGGAAGGGGTGAGCAGTGACCGGCCAGGTGTGGGTGGGGCCAACGACGGTTGATTACTACCAGTTCGACGAACTGATGCCAATAATCTCTAGTGGTTCACCCAAACCAGTCCGAACCGGTAGGATTTCATCCCTGGTGGGGGTTTTTTTTTTTTTTTTTGGAAAAGCCAACTAGACTGTTTTTTTTAAGGAAGAAGACGATGACGTTCAACATTTCATTTAGTGACTGTTCGAAGTGGCAAGATCACTGGAAAAAGGGACTTGTCAACGTTTCTCACACAACCGTTGCAGCATGCCCACGTGATCCAAATTCAGACTGATTCACATTTATGACGGTTGCCGTGTCACGGGGGTCCCCCTTCTGACAAGCAAAGGTCAATGGGGAATCCAGAGTCATTTAACGCTCGTGTTTACTACTTTGACAAGCGCAGTGATCCACTTAACAACGGTGTCAAGGAAGGTCGTAAAATGCCCCTCCCCCTCAAAAACTCACTTAACAGGCGTCTCACTGAGCAACAAAAGTCTTAGGCTCAATTGTGGTCATAAGTCGAGGACTACCTGTACAGTGTCCACATATTTTCCCCTCCATATAATAAAACCTTTTTTTTAAAAAGAAAGAAAAAAGCAGCTGTAATACCGATCTCTGTATCGCTGGTTATCACTCGATCTATTTCGCCAGTCTTCTACTAAGGGAGGCGGATCAGCGGGACGTTGGACATACTTCTGATACTCCTCATCTTCGGAAGTGAATCGATGGGCAAACTTATTTTCGTAATTCTGGAGGATCTCCGACACGGACAGCACACTCGGGTCTCTGAAAGTTCAAAAAGGACCTCATGAAACGTTTGTAAAAGTTAAGACATGAACGTTACGTTTTTGGCTGAGAGGTTCCTTGGTGCTCTCTGAGCTTGCTTGTTTTCTTGTAGACATTTCTGTTCTGACCTAGGCTCCCTTAAAAAGCAGGAATTGGTCCCGGCAAAACCTCTTTTATTTACATGACTGTGAATTACTTTCATTCACAGTCAGCAAGGTTTGGCCAAACAGTTTTTCAAAGGAATATTTATCAACACATCTTATCTTGCTTGGCAAGCTTTGAAAGAGCCTGGTGGTGCAGTGGACTAAACTACTGTTAAAGTAGTATTTAGCTGCCAGCTGCCTGCAATTACTGCGAGTTTGAATCTCACCAGGCTCAAGGTTGACTCAGCCTTCCATCCTTCCGAGATCGGTAAAATGAGGACCCGGATTGTGGGGGCAATAAGCTGACTTTGTATAAAATAGAACACCGCTTAGGGGGGGCCGAAAGCCCTACTAAGCAGGTATATACAAAAGTATGAAAGCTATTGCTTAACGCATTGTAAGCCACCCTGAGTCTCCGGAGAAGGGCAGCATATAAATCAAACTAATAATAAATAAATAAGCTGCCACGTAGCTTGTTTCCAACCGTAGAGCAAGGCAAAACTTGGCACAGAGTCTCTTAGAGTCACGAACAGAACTTTCCACTCTTGAAACGACCGACCAACCAAATTGTTTCCTGCAAAACCCACTCCCCATTTGCTCCTCTTTTGTTTCCTGTGGGAGGGGCCAATCAACTCCAAGGTGTGGCTTTACTCCCGAGTCGACCCTGCTTTCTGAGTTCTTGTCTTCTGGCAGCTCTGTGCATGCGCCCACTGGGAATGGGCTCCAGCTGTTCCTCTGCCTCGCTGCTGTCTATCTCCCTCTCTGTCTCCAATGCAGAGCCCTCGTCCGAGTTTTCTCCAGCCCCCAGGACTGGCCCATGTTCCTCTCCAACCTCCTCACTGTGCTCGACTCTGCTGCCAGCTCCACTGGCCGCCAGCGGGTCACAACAATTTCATTACCCAAACTGGGTAACCTCATCAGTGCTCGTAAGGAGTACTGTTTGCTGTCAGTTTATATTTATATGTATATATCTTGCCTATCTATGTGGGTGGGGATGGACAGGCAGTCAAGACACCTGAATATAAACTGACAGCAAACTGCACTCCTTACTAGCACTGATGATGTTACCTAGTTGGGTAATGAAACGTCTGCAAGGAAACTACCAAGCTCAGAGAGCATCAAGGACCCCACATTTCAACCCTGAGCTACAAATATTCTCCTTTATTGGGGCATGTTGGTTGGTATTCATGCAGATATATTTATTGCCTGTTTGTTTATTTGTGTATTCATTTATATCTCACCTTTATTATTTTTACAAACAAGTCGGCGAACCTATCCAACACACTTTCCTCCTATTTTCCCCAAAACAACAACCCTGTGATGTTTGTTGGGCTGAGGGAGGGACTTGATCCAAAGTCACCCAGCTGGCTTTCATACCTACGGCAGGACTAGAACTCACAGCCTCTTGCTTTGTAACTTGGTGTCTCAACCAGTAGACCGATAGGTCTAATGTTGCTTGTCTGCTTGTGCCCATATATTGTATTAGCTACCTTGATCTTAAACCATTAATCTGTTTGCAGAGCTAGACTATATTAGTTTATTCAAAAAACCATGGATAAATAAGCCATTGGGCCTCCATAAACATCTACAGCTGTTTACAGTTTTATTAACATTACCATTTTCAATTTTCCTGTATGGAAACCCCGTGTTCTTAAAACGACAGCATTTGGAGAGCAGCTTACAATTAAAATGATTTTTTTTAAAAAAAAAAAAGTAAACTGAAATGTATAAAGAGGGACAGGAAAGCAATAGCCATTGTGGTAAACATATTAGAGGCACTATAAATAAATCAAGTTGTTATTATACCCATTATACAGGTCAGGATGTAGCAAATACTCTGTTGCAGGCAATTCAATTACTGTAAATTGTCTCTCTAATCTTAAGACATATTTGGTCTCTTGCCTTTACGCACATGAGCAAACAGAATAACATGGGCAGATAAATTTTTATAAATTCTCATCCTACCACATCTGTAAACCATTAACATAGGTAACAGTACATAACCACATTTTTATCGGGGAAAACGTGGAAGGAATTTGCATGTTGATCTATAAAGCTATTTCAGGCGGATATGCACAAAACCAAATATTTTTAATCCATACAAACACGTTTAATCCTTTTTAATCCATTCAAACGCAGTCATTTAAGATAAATGGACCTTAACCACTGTGGAGCGAGCTATATTTAGGCTTTATGGCTTGTTCTGCATTCTGCTATCTTGGTTTGGGGTTTTGCCTTTATGGCACACGCTGCATAATTATGACTCCCCACAGTCATCCAACAAAATTTTAACGGAAGGAGAATGTTAACAGACCTGTTCATCCAGTCTTCAATTATAGGAGGTGGTTTGGGAGAACACTGGAGGTATTTTTGGTATTCCTTATCCTCTGTAGTGTATCGATGAGCAAACATACTTTGATAATTCTGAACGACATCAGCGGTAGAAGCCATTCTGGAATTCCTGAAAATATATATATATATATATAAAAAAATCCCACCATCTGTTATTTCGTGAAAACATAACACCTGTGTAAATGTTAAATTTGATATTGTCAACAACCTGGCCGTACAAAACCAGTTCAACATAAGTAAGCTTCTCTTTTCTATATTAAGTGATAGCTGTCCTTTAAGGACTGTGAGCCTATAAAACATGTACTGTGTTTTCCCCAAAATAAGACTGGGTCTTATATTACTTTTTGCTCCAAAAGACAGCACATTACGGTTAATTTTCCGGTTAGGGCTTCTTTTGGGGTAAATACAGTACTAAACGCCTCCGTCTGCTGACTCTCTTAACGGGGGCTGATTTTGGGGTTAGGGCTTATGTTACGAGCATCCTGAAAAATCACGCTGGGGCTTATTTTCTGGTTGGGTCTTATTTTCGGGGGAAACAGGCTACTTACTCTGAAAGAGTAACTAACGGAACACACTATTTGGTTTCAAAAAAGAGCAAATCGAACAGCAAAGTATTGTTTAACAATCCTTGCCATTGTTAAACCCATTGTTGCAAGGCGATATCAGGACAATCTTGAGACACTGAAAAGGTAAATTATCAAATGGTCATAGCTGCCCAACAAAAGGAATTGAAAGTAACAGCCAACCCCAAGAAAAAGTACGTTTGAATAAAAGCAGAGAAGAAATGGCATAGAATAACTCGGGCTCAAAGAAATGCAGCTTTTGAGCCAACGCAAAATACTCCATTTCCCCTTCAACGATAGCCATGGAGAAAATTCTTGAGGTCTGTTGCCTTGGGGATGAGTTGACTGGAAGCCTATTCATGTCTTGAGTAAATCTGATCAGGACTAAACTTCAGAAGGGCAGGGGAAATATTTGCAGTCGCTCACAAAGAGAGCAGGAAGTTGAGCCACCCTCCCCTCTCTTTGCAAATATCCAGTATTTTCTATTTTAAAAGAAATAGAAAGAAATTGATCTAGTGATAGTAATTAAGGCATCAGGCCAGAGACCAGAAGAATGTGACTTGTGGTCCTCCTGCCTTGGGGACAAAGCCAGCTGGGTGACTTTGGGCCAGTCACTCCCACCCAGCCCTAGAAAGCAAGCAAGGGCAAACCAATTTCCAAAAAACCCTTTGTCATGAAAACGGCAGGGACTAGTCAAAAGCAGACTCGAAGTCATGCACACGCACTCACCCGCTTATACAATCTATGGGGTCTCTACCCATAAAAAAAAGTTCCTGTTACAAGTGTAATTCTGGAGAAAGCTTTGATGGCTACTAAACCTGAGGGATATTTATATTTCCTGCCAAAGCAGGGGGTTGGACTAGAAGACCTCCAAGGTCCCTTCCAACTCTGTTTTCTATTAATTATTCTCCAAAGCACCAGAGGACAGGACAAGAAACAACGGATGGAAACTAAACAAAGAGGGAAGCAACCTAGAACTCAGGAGAAACTTCCTAACGGTGAAGACAATTAACCATGGGAACAGCTTGCCACCAGAAATTGTGGGCGCTCCATCACTGGAGGTTTTTAAAGAAGAGACTGGGCAGCCCCTTGTCTGAAATGGGATAGATTCTCCTGCTTGGGCAGGGGGCTGGACTAGAAGACCTCCAAGGCCCCTTTTTCCAGCTCTATTCTATTCCTAAAATTATGGTAATTTCTGCCACCATCAGAGGCAACTGGGCTCTTTAAAAGAACTGCAAAGTTGGCAGCAGCGGGTTGCCTTCCTGTCTTTGCATTACCCCCCACCCCACCCCAGGAGCTACTGCTGTAGATCCAGAAATTACACAACGGGTTTGCCATCATCACACAATTACACAACGAGTCACCCACGGGATGGGGAGAGGGGGGGTAGTTAGTGGGATCAGAGGGAGGGAAAAAAAGAAAGCCACCCTGATCTGATCTGATCTGAGCCAGCTCCTGCTTCCACCCTGCCCTTCCCCCTCCAAAAGCTCCTGGGCAGCTGCAGAATCCTTGCAAGATCCAGAGGACTAGCTCCTTGGTGCAAAAATCAAAACAATCCAGGAAGCGGTTAAAAAAAAAAAAAAGGAGACGCCAATAAACGCCCGGAAGGCCATTTTTAAAGCCCCCCCCCCCACCAGGCTTTAAAATAAACAATTATTATTATTATTATTATCATCATTGCATCTTATTACCCAACAAAGCGAGGCAAAGGGAAGAGATGCCCCTCGCTTTCAAATCAAAACCGGGCACCGCCTCCTTTCCCTCCTTCCCTTCCGCCCGGTCCTTCCCGGATTTCCGGTCCCCGCTTGGCCCCGCCTCCTGGGAGGCCGGCCCCGAGACCGTTGAGAGGGGCGGGCCGGTGGGCGGGGCTTCAGCGCTGTATAAAAGGCAGGCTTCTCAGAGACGAGCGTTTCATTCGGGTGGAGTCTCGGCCGGGTTGGGTGGTCTTTTGTTGGTTGCTTTTTGCTTCTTGAAACTTTGAAGGGATTTAAGTCTCAGTTCCAGCGGGGAGAGGTGGAAGCAGGGTGTCTATTTTAGGCCATGGAGAAGTTTAATTTCCTCAGCCCGCTGAGCCAAGTCAGCTTTCTAAAAGTTTGCAGGAATTTGCCTGTTAACTTTTTAAACGCAGTTTTTGGGGGTCTGGAGTTTGTCCTGTATGACAACTCCCCTTAAAATTAGGAAAAAGGACAGCAGTGCCCTCTGAGAAGGCTGGCTGAAACTAAAAATTTAAGTCTTTGGTGCACTGGTCCCGGGGTGCTAAAATTAAAAAGACTTCTGAAAAGTGTAATAAAAAAAATTGGGGGAGGAAAGCAGTGACTTTATGAGCCAGTGCATTCAGGGAAGGCTTAAGACATAGAATAACAGAGTTGGAAGCAGGGGTGAAATCCAGCAGGTTCTGGAGAACCGGTAGCGGAAATTTTGAGTAGTTTGGAGAACCGGCAAATACCACCTCTGGCTGGCCCCAGAGTGGGGTGGGAATGGAGATTTTGCAATGTCCTTCTCCCAGGAGTAGGGTAGGAATGGGGATTTTGCAGTATCCTTTCCCTGCCACGCCCACAGAACCGGTAGTAAAAAAAACTGGATTTCACCACTGGTTGGAAGGGATCTTGGAGGTCTTCTAGTCTAACCCTCCTGCTCAGAGAGAAAACCCTACACCACTTCAGACAAATGGTTATCCAACCTCTTCCAATCTAACTATCACTAAGTCTGCATTACTATTAATCTTCTCATTGTTCCTATCATCCATTTCCTCCTCTTTATGACTGTAACCTTAAGATCTATATTGACTGTTTCCCTATGACAATCATTAAGTGTTGTACGTTATGATTCTTGACGAACGTATCTCTTCATGTACACCGAGAGCGTATGCACCAAGACAAATTCCTTGTGTGTCCAATCACACTTGGCCAATAAAGAATTCTATTCTATTCTTTAAAATTTCCAGTGTTGGAGCATTCATAACTTCTGGAGGCAAGTTGTTCCACTGATTAATTGTTGGAACTGTCAGGAAATTTCTCCTTCGTTCTAAATTGCTTCTCTCCTTGATTAGTTTCCACCCATTGCTTCCACCCATTGCTGCCTTCAGTTCAGAGGTGAGATTCACTTACCTTCCCTACCAGTTCGCAAATGTGAGAGTGCACGGTGTTCTGCACATGTGCAGTGCTCACACATTATGTCTAGGTGAGTGGGCAAAGCTTCCTGCAGTCACCGCTAAGGGTTCACCGAATCCAGAGAGAACTGGCTGAATCCCACCTATGCTTCAGATGCTTTGGAGAATAGCTTGACTCCCTCTTCTTTGGGGCAGCCCCTGAGATATTGGAACACTGCTATCATGTCTCCCCTAGTCCTTCTTTTCATCAGACTAGACATATCTGGTTCCTGCAACTGTTCTTCATATGTTTTAGCCTCCAGTCCTCTAATCATCTTTGTTGCTCTCCTCTGCACTCTTTCTAGAGTTTCAACGTCTTTTTTACATCGTGGCAACCAAAACTGGATGCAGGATTCCAAGTGTGGCCTTACCAAGGCCTTATAAAGTGGTATTAACACTTTGCGTGATCTTGATTCTATCCTCTGTTTATGGAGCCTAGAATTGTGTGGGCTTTATTGGCAGCTGCTGCACACGGCTGGCTCATATTTAAATGGTTGTCCACTAGGACTCCAAGATCCCTCTCACAGCTACTACTATTGAGCAAAGTATACTGCACGCATACCGCACCTGTGCATTTTGTTTTTCTTGCCTAAATGTAGGCAAGAGAAGCAAATAGACACGAACCATATCTACATACTGTGCAACCATAGCTACATACTGTGCAAAAGAGACAATGAGCCCAAAAGGGAACAGCAACAAAACAGTTCTTCACCAGCAATCAACATATCCAGATGAGCATGGATGAACTCCAAGATTAACATCATCAGATCAACAGTCAAGAAGTAAACGATTCCTCAACCAAGGAGTAGCCAAACAAGGTAACAATAATCAGCCTAACCCAGGAGTCAGCAATCTGTGGCTCTGGAGCCGCATGTGGCTCTTTCACCCCTCTGCTCCGGCTTCCTGTCACTCAAAATATGCATCACAACCGCCAATGGGCGACACCCACTGGCACATGATTTATTGAGCTTTTCAACCCCCGGGAGGCCAACCATGGATAAATCCAAGAGAAGAAAAGTTTCAGAAGAAAACAGAACGTTTAATTCAACTGCATAGGCTAGTTTTGTGGCCGCTCAAGAAATAGTCAGGCATGGGAAGGGTTTTGTGGCTTCTGGTGTTTTCTTTTCTGTGGGAAACGGGTCCAAATGGCTCTTTGAGTGTTTAAGGTTGCAGACCCCTGGCCTAACCAAAGAGCCTCTAAGACCGCAGCTCCAAACACTGACTGGGTAAGCCACCAGAATATAAACTGAGAGCAAATCCCACTCCTTACTAGCACTGATGATGTTACCTAGTTTGGGTAATGAGATGTCTGCAAGAAAATAACTAAACTCAGAGCGCATCAAAGACCCCTCATGTCCTAGGACTGGATACCATACACAATAAAAATGCTAACAAAAATCTGGGGAGAAATCCTTGGAAGTCTTGGCTCCATACAGGTAGTCCTCAACTTACGACCACAGTTGAGCCCCAGTTTTCTGTTGCTAAGTGAGACATTTGTTCAGTGAGCCTTGCCCCATTTTTACGACCTTTCTTGCCACGTTTGTTAAGTGAATCGCTGCAGTTGTTAGTAATACGATTGCTAAGTGAATTTGGCTTCTTGGTGGACTTCGCTGGTCAGAAGATTTCCAAAAGGGATTGCATGACCGGGGACAATGCCACCGTCATAAATATGAATCAGTTGCCAAGCATCTGAATTTTTACTCATGTGACCTTTCGGGATGCGGCAACGGTTGTGAAACAATGGTCATAAGTCTGTTTTTTCAGTGCTATCCTAACTTTGAACCGGTCACTAAATGAGTTGCCGTTAAGACGTGGACGACCTGTGTTAAGTTATACTCTCAGAACAGCTTTTAGGCTTCAGTGTTAAAGTGTTACCAAGTAACTCTGTCTGGAATCAATATTTTTCATCATCACACAATTGAAATTATGCATAGAGACTGGGAGTGTTACAATACATTTTAAATAGACACTTTCAAACAAACAAACAAAAAATTCCCATTTCTTGATGGACTGAATTTCCAAAACAATGCCTATTAGAAGAGCCTTTCGTAACCCTGACCTTTAAATGTTAACTGCCTGTGCTTTTTTAAAGTTGTTTTTATGTTGAAGAGCAGACATTGTTAAAATGCATTTCTAGAACCTTTGTTTTTAAGAGATGGGGGATTAACTCTTCCCTAATCATATAATTCTTCCCTTTCTCTCTGCTTTCTTAATAGTACCTCTTTCCTCCCTTATAGTCAGGGGTGAAATCCAGCAGGTTCTGACAGGTTCTGGAGAACCGGCAGCGGAAATTTTGAGTAGTTGGGGAGAACCAGCAAATACCACCTCTGGCTGGCCCCAGGAGTAGGGAGGGAATGGGGATTTTGCAGTATCCTTCCCCTGGAGTGGAGTGGGAATGGAGATTTTGCGGTATCCTTCCCCTGCCATGCCCACCAGGTCATGCCACACCCACCAAGCCACACCACGCCCACCAAACCACGCTCACAGAACCGGTAGTAAAAAAAATTGGATTTCACCACTGCTTATAGTGAGAATAATTTTCCGCTGGGGACAGCATTATTAAGTTGACATATTGTTTCCCCACATAGTGCTTTGAACTAGGAAACATAGAGAACCTAATAGTTGATCAAGAACTCTAATTCAGATGGCCCCAGATTGCAATATTCTTATTCTTGAAGTTTTGGGTACGGTTTTTTGGATTTGACTTTATCACGGTGTAACTGATGTCATTCACGTCGTGATAAAATCAAATCCCAAAAAATTGAATTCTTGGAATCTTGGTACCCAGACAAATTATCCATCAGTAGACAGATAAATTAGATTTACAAAGCATTCAAAAATGATAATAAAAAGTTAAGGCTGTAGGCTACTGGAGAAGATGTGATCTGATCTCCCTGTTTCTTCTTAGCTGTTTTATTTCCTCCTTTGAATGGTGTGTAAATCTACTTTATCTCTCTGTTTCTGTAGATGGCTAATTTGTCTGGGTGCCAAGCTTCTAGGAATTCTCTAATGTTCTTGGAATTAGCTTGGTCTAGAATGCTCACACTTCCTCAGCTGAAACTATGGTTGCAACCGTGTTTAAGAAATCCTCATGACTTCTGATTGGTTGTTGGAGTTCATGGATGTTTTGTGCTGTCCCTATCTACGTTTCCTGGCAAAATACATGGGAAAATCCCATTAGGGGCCAAACCCACTTAAAGTTAGAGTTAGGTCTCCGTGAATTTGGACAGCAAAAAGGATATTGCCAATGGTTTCGTACTGCATTGGTATGCTTATTTACCCTATCTACATTTCCTGGTAAAATTACATGGAATACTAGTGATTTGTTCAATTTCTTCTTTTTTAAAAAAAGTAACACATACATGAAAGTTGGACCATAAGAAAGGCTGAGCATCAAAGAATTGAGGCCTTTGAACTCTGGTGCTGGAGAAGACTCCTGTGAGTCCCTTGGACTGTAAGGGGATCCAACCGATCAGCCCTAGAGGAGATCAACCCTGACTGCTTTTTAGAAGGCCAGATCCTGAAGATGAAACTCAAATACTTTGGCCACCTAATGAGAAGGAAGGACTCACTAGAGAAGAGCCTAATGCTGGGAACGATGGAGGGCAAAAGAAGAAGGGGACGACAGAGAAGAGGTGGCTGGATGGAGTCACTGAAGCAGTCGGCATGAGCTTAAATGGACTCCAGAGGATGGTAGAGGACAGGAAGGCTTGGAGGAATGTTGTCCATGGGGTCACGATGGGTTGGACACAACTTCACAACTAACAACAACAACAACACACACAGACACACATCCTCATCCAGATTCTAGTAAATGTGCTGCATTTTCCCTCTTTTTCTTGTATTCCTGAAAAAAAGAGAGGTTTTTTTAATAGTCAGTTAAGTTTTAAAGATCAAATTTAAAAGAAGTATAGTGTCAACAGTACATAAGTCTCAGGCTGAAAATCACACTCAATATACAAAGAAGTAAATCATAAGAACTATGGCATCGCTATGCCATCCCATCTAGATATGATGGGATGGCGGGAGGAAGTTTAGATATGTTCGCCAGCTTGCATTATGTATAAAAAATAAAAAATAAAGGCAGGATAGGAGTAAATTTTTAAAAAACCATCTAAAATCTCTTTCTAGACCTGGAAATACATGAGCCAAATTCATGCAATTCCCTCCCCCCTCCCAAATCAGGAACAACTGTCTTTAACGTGATGTTTTTTCCATATTTTGGAACAATAATACCTCAGCGTTACTGTCCAGACATATCTGGAAAATGACAGGTTGAAGGTAACTGATGTTGGCTGTCTGTATAAGGGGAAAAGTCATGAGGCATTTTGGAAGTACATTTAAAACAGATGGACAAAAGCAACGGGAAAGCTGAGCCAAGTACATACCAGATGGACTTGGACGTATTTAAAGAGTTGAGTGAACATTACTTTCCTACTGGGTGAACAAAAATCGAACTAACTTATCCTCAACCCAATTGAAAAAAATAAAACAGACAATGGCATTATGTGTGTGAGAGAGAGCGAGAGGGAGGGGGAGAGGGAGAAGGAGAGAGTATTGGAGAGGGATGGAGGGAGAGAGTGGGAGGGAAGGAGAGAGAGTTGGAAAGGGGGAGAGAGGGAGTTGGAGAGGGAGGGAGAGAGAGAGGAGATAGAAAGAGAGAGAGAGTTGGAGAGGGAGGGAGGGAGAGAAAGAGGGGGGAGAGAGAGAGAAGAAAACAATACATATAAAATAGACTCATAATATTTGTTTGTTTGTTTGTTTGTTTGTTTGTTCAATTTGTATGCCGCCTTCTCCGGAGACTCAGGGCGGCTTACAATAGCCGCCTTACAATACAATACAATGCGTTAAGCAATAGCCTTCATACTTTTGTATATACCTGCTTAGTAGGGCTTTCTGGGGCCCCCCTAAGCAGTGTTCTTTTTTATACAAAGTCAGCTTATTGCCCCCACAATCCGGGTCCTCATTTTACCTACCTCGGAAGGATGGAAGGCTGAGTCAACCTTGAGCCTGGTAAGATTTGAACTTGCAGGCAGCTGGTGCTACTTAACAGCACTTTAGTCTGCTGAGCCACCAAGGCTCTTGGTCTGAGTCTGGGCAGCCACTTCTCTGGAATGTTATACTTGAGCAGGGGGCTGGACTAGAAGACCTTCAAGGTCCCTCCCAACTCTAATCCTATTCTATTCTATTTAGACATGGAAGCCTAACTCTGCATTTCCTAGGGGTAACTTCAGCAATTGCCTCTTGCATATAGTCACTCATGTTCTAGTCACCTTGAGCTTGGATTGCTGCAGTGCTCTTTACAGGGGACTCCCCTTGGCAACCAACTGATCCAGAACACAACAGTGCATGCAATTACATGTGCAGACATACCAGTGGTGAAATCCAATTTTTTTTTTTACTACCGGTTCTGTGGGTGTGGCTTTGTGGGCATGGTGTGGCTTTGTGGGCGTGATGGGAAGGATACTGCAAAATCTCCATTCCCTCCCCACTCCTGCGGGAAGGATACTGCAAAATCTCCATTCCCACCCCACTCTGGGGCCAGCCAGAGGTGGTATTTGCCGGTTCTCCGAACTACTCGGAATTTCTGCTACTGGTTCTCCAGAACCTATCAGAACCTGCTGGATTTCACCCCTGAGACATACATTATGTTGATATACCAAAGTCCATCCACGTAATGTTGTCTGCAAGCTGTATCGGTGTATTTGGGGGTGCAATTCGAGGTCTTTTTCTTGGAACTACAAAGCCCTTCATAGCTCAAGGTCACGTTGCTTGTAAGACAATCTACCTCCAATGCCATCAACCCATCCCAACAGGATCAACGTTTTGATCCGGTAGGATCAAAGATCAAATTTTGGGACTTGCTGTTTGGTGATGTCATCTGGCAGGAACTAGGTTTTCTCTTTTATTTTTCTCACGGTCTTCAATAACATCAGCCCAGGTTTTACTTAGCCCTGACCCTGTGTGACCTTTTTGGAAAGCATGAAAGAACTCTTGTTGTTTTTCCAAGCATTTGATCCGGGGTGAGTTTTGTCTTTGGACAGCTCTAGGTTTGCCCATCATTCTTCTGGATTCTGGTTTTTTTCTGCTTTGTTTTTATTTTGTGGTCTTTATAGATTTATTATTGTCCTGGATAAACGTACGTCACCCTCAGACACACGCTTGGGGTTCGCGACGTAAACGGCTAAAGATAATTAATGAATCGGTATTAAAAATTAATCTGTAGCATTTCAATTTGCAGTAGGCAGGCTGTTGCCCGCGCGCCGGACGATGTCCACCGGAATTGAAAAAGGAAGCATTAAAATGTTAAACTGTCTAGTTGGTTTGAAATATAGGCTTCTGTTCATTACATGAGTTTGGATTATGAATCTCTGATGACACAGAGACGGATATTTTAAGCAGATGTCTGCAATTTTTCTCAGGCATGGGGATTTGAGTGACAAGAGGCTGAGATTTCAAAAACACCCAAATTGCAGGCTTATGTGAAGAAGTAGAAAAAATACTTTGCAGAATGAAATGATTTTGTTATTTAATTAGCTTGGAAATGAGGCTGGTTTCTTCCAAAATTGCTTTTCCTTTTTATATATATATATATATATTCTATTTTATTCTTCTGCTGTTTGTTGCTTTGTCTATCAAAACATTCCGGATAATACATAGGCTCGAGAAATCAGAAGGCCTCTTAAAAAATATCTTCTTGTGCGGCAACCTGCTGAGTTTCCACATCTGGGTTATAATATGATCTCCTTGTTTGCATCTTGGCATATTATATGAGTCCTACCAAATGGCTTTCCTTCGATAAATCAGGGTTCAGTAAACGATGGCTTCTCATAATGCACGAACTCATGTTGAAATGGATTCAGTAAACTGTAATGCAATTTGATGTAGGTTTAGCATGATGGGTGAAGCCTAGGATTGCGGAATCTAGCCTACTGAATGAAGTGTGATTAAGCAGATGATGGCTTAGTGCAGGATATGAAACCTGGCTTAACTTTGGCTTAGTAAAAAAAATCATGACTAAAACGAGTCTTGATTTAATGTTATCTGCAGGCACGGCTGGTGCAATTATAAGAACCGCAAAAGAATTTTATTGTGCCCTGTTGGATCAGACCTATCTAGTCCATTCTCACTGGGACTGACGTGCTAGTGTCCAACAGATGGCCGTCAGAGGGAATCCCACAGCCACCAACACTAATAACCATGGATGTCCATGATTTCCATAAATTGGTCCATCTCTTTTTGGGAGCCAACCAAGCTGGTAGATACCACCATGTCAGGTGATAGTAAATTCCAAAGTTTTCTTGCTGTATGATTGCATCTTGTGAGAAGGTGCTACATAGGTTTACGCTGCAAGACAACAACCTGCCTCTTGTGTGGGATGGAGTCCCAGAAGAAAAGGCAGAACTTCAAGAGAGAAGGAGAAATATCATCAATGACTTGGACGAGGGGACAGATGGGGAAACTCATCAAATTTGCAAATGACACCAAGCTGGCAGGAATAGCCAACACGCCAGAAGATAGGCTCAAGATACAGAAGGATCTTGACAGACTTGAACATTGGGCGCTGTCTAACAAAATGAAATTCAACAGTGAAAAAAGCAAGGTTCTACATTTAGGGAAGAAAAACAAAATGCACAGGTACCGTATATGTGGAAGGGATTGCCACTCTCGAATTGGCCTTTTCAGTCACACTAGATGCTGTTATAGGACCGCTTTCCAGAGCACAATACCATAGTCTCTTGAGACTGAAGGATGCCAATGTAGTATATGTGGTACCTTGCTCAATAGTAGTAACAGTATAGTAGTAATAATAGTAGTAGAGAAGAATCTTGGAGTCCTAGTGGACAACCATTTAGATATGAGCCAGCAGTGTGCAGCAGCTGCCAAAAAAGCCATCACAGTTCTAGGCTGCATAAACAGAGGGATAGAATAAAGATCACGTGAAGTGTTAATATCATTTTATAATGCCTCGGTAAGGCCACACTTGGAATACTGCATTCAGTTTTGGTTGCCACGATGTAAAAAAGGTGTGGAGACTCTAGAAAGAGTGCAGAGAAGAGCAACACAGATGATTAGGGGACTGGAGGCTAAAACATATGAAGAACAGTTGCAGGAACTGGGTATGTCTAGTTTAATGAAAAGAAGGTCTAGGTGAGACATGATAGGAGTCTTCCAATATCTCAGGGGCTGCCACAAAGAAGAGGGAGTCAAGCTATTCTCCAAAGCACCTGAGGGCAGGAGAAGAAGCAACGGGTGGAAACTAATCAAGGAGAAAAGCAACCCAGAACTAAGAAGAAATTTCCTAACAATTAGAACAATTAACCAGCGGAACAACTTGCCTCCAGAAGTTGTGAATGCTTCAACACTGGAAATTTTTAATATGATGTTGGATAACCTTTTGTCTGAAGTGGTGTAGGGTTTCCTGCCTAAGCAGGGGGTTGGACTAGAAGACCTCTAAGGTCCCTTCCAACTCTGTTATTTTAATATGATTGGAGGATCTGGCCTTCCAATTTCCTTCAGTAGCTAGAGCAGTATTTGCAAATATCTTTGGAAAGGAAAGCCATTCGCTTGTGACAGGCTTTATAATCCTTAGGAGAGAAAATCCATACAATTACAGGTAGTCCTTGACTTACAACAGTTTAGTGACTGTTCAAAATTACAATGGCACTGAGAAATGTGACATAGGTCCATTTTTCACAGTTGCGACCTTTGAGGCATCCCTATGACCGCGTGATCAAAATTCAGATGCTTGGCAACTGGTTTGTATTTATGACCATTTCTGTGTCCTAAAGCCATGTGATCCCCTTTTACGACCTTCTGACCAGCAAAGTCAACGGGGAAGAAGCCAGATTCACTCAACAACTGGGTTACTAACTTACCCGCTGCAGTGATTCACTTAACAACCTCGGCAAGAAAGGCCATAAAATGGAGCCTAAAACTCACTTGACAAATGTCTCACTTAAGAACAGAAACGTTGGTGCTAAATGGTGGTCGTACGTCGAGGACATCTCCCTGTACATTTGCCCCAAGTGTAGAACAATGTAACTGCTTTGTCTTAGATGCTTTTCACTAGGAAGCTCAAACTGCCCAAGGAGCTGCTGATCCAGTTCTACAGAGGAATTATTGAGTCTGTCATCTGCCCCTCTATAACTGTCTGGTTTGGCTCTGCAACCCAACAAGACAGACACAGACTTCAGAGGATAATTAGAACTGTAGAAAAAAACAATGACTACCAACCTGCCTTCCACTGAGGACCTGTATACTGCATGAGTCAAAAAGAGGGCTGTGAAAATATCTATAGACCCCTTGCATCCTGGACATAAACTGTTTCAACTCCTACCCTCAAAACGACACTATAGAGCCCTGCACACCAGAACAACTAGACACAAGGACAGGTTTTTCCCGAATGCCATCACTCTGCTAAACAACTAATTCCTTCAACACTGTCAAACTACTCACTAAGTCTGCATTACTATTACTATTAGTCTTCTCATCATTCCTATCACCCATCTCCTCCCACTTAGGAATGTATGACTGTAACTTTGTTGCTGGTATCCTTAAGATTTATACTGACTGTTTCCTAGTATGATTCAATTGCTTATTTGTAGCCTATGACTATCATTAAGTGTTGTGCCTTATGATTCTTGATGAATGTATCTTGTCTTTTTACGTACACTGACCAAAGTGTACCAAAGACAAATTCCTTGTGTGTCCAATCACACTGGGCCAATAAAGAATTCTAATTCTAATTCTAGATATTTCGGTTCCAAACTGCGCTTCACAGTAAAGCTTGAAACGTCTGAAGGTTTTGCAACCGGAGGACGGGATGAAATTACATCGGTGGCACCGGTGATATGAAACACGGCTGAACTTCCCTAAGGTAGACTGTGATATCATGCCTGGGATAGAATTTCACTTTTAAGTTGCACCGTGAGCAGAATATCTGTAATCCTTCTGTTTAAGGTGCCACGTGTCTTCTGGCCACAAGTGTGATTTTATGCATTTAGAAGCCGTAGAAAGGATTTTGCTGAAAGCCGGAAGACAATTATATAGATGGTCGTAATGAAAAAGTCCACTTTTGCTGTGCTTGAGAACCTTCTGATGCCATCACTTAAATTGGCTCCCTTTTAGCCATTTGGGGATGCGGTGGCTCAGTGGCTAAGACGCTGAGCTTGTCGATCGAAAGGTTGGCAGTTCAGCGGTTTGAATCCCTAGCGCCGCGTAATGGAGTGAGCTCCCGTTACTTGTTCCAGCTTCTGCCAACCTAGCAGTTCGAAAGCACATCAAAAATGCAAGTAGGAAAATAGGGACCACCTTTGATGGGAAGGTAACAGCGTTCCATGTGCCTTTGGCATTGAATCATGCCAGCCATATGACGATGGAGACGTCTTCGGACAGCGCTGGCTCTTCGGCTTTGAAACGGAGATGAGCACCGCTCCCTGGAGTTAGGAATGACTAGCACATATGTGCGAGAGGAACCTTTGCCTTTATCTTTACATTCCCTCCCCACTCCTGGGAGAAGGATACTGCAAAATCTCCATTCTCACCCCACTCTGGGGCCAGCCAGAGGTGGTATATGCTGGTTCTCCAAACTACTCAAAATTTCCGCTACTGGTTCTCCAGAACCTGTCAGAACCTGCTGAATTTCACCCCTGGTTCACATATATTAAAATTGCTGAGGTCGAGAAACACTGATTTAGCCTAATGTATTTTGGCCTGGTAGATTATCGTTTTCCTCGTAGGCAGAAATAATTTTGCCTCACCCTTTTTTCTCCCGAGATGTCAAAATCTAAATAGCTTTATACAGCTGTGGTATTTCTAAATTTTCCTTGCGCAGCTGCTGCCGCCGCCTTTAACTACAGCTTGGCTGATTGTTTTACTGCAACATGATTTTTGTATTGATTTTGTTTGTGTTTTCCTTGTGGGTCGCCACGAGAGATTCTTTTTTTATTGCAACGGGTTCCTGCCGAAAAATTGAATTTAAAGCAATCTTACTTATAAAGACGTGGTTTGCTGAAAAATATGTTTCTCTCTTTTGCAAGTTGGTCTGGTGCACCCGGTGCTGTCACCGCACCCAACTTCTGAAGTGTGAGAAGTTTCGGAGTGCCAGGAGTGTACAAGGATTGTTGTTTAGAATTGCACCAAGAGGGGGGGAAAAACTGGTTAAAAAAAAAAGAGAGAGAGCTGATATTTTTGTCGGACACCTCTTTAAAGTCACCTTCGAGTCAGGCTGGATTCCTGCTGACCTCACCAACAAGTCAGTGCAGTTTTCTTGGCAACAACATGGAAATGCTTTAGAAATTCTCAAGAATTTTTTGGTTTTTGTTTTTGTTGGCTTTCCACTCTAGCCTACAGCAACCTGACAATCTCCCATCCAAATTCTAATCAAGCCCAATCCTGCTTAGCTTCCAGACCTAAACAAGATCCACCATGTTCAAAAGTGGGCTTCAGATAATTTTACCACCGTTTCACCGTGCACCGGAAATATCTTCCGTGCATGTACCCGGCCTTCCATGCATGTGCTTTGCTCGTGCACGAGGCTTGCATGCATGTACGCTCCTTAGAAAATGGGGCTCCGAATAAATCTCCAGTATGTTGGAAATGTAATAAGAGCTACGGAACATATTACCATCTTTGGTGGACGTGTCCGGCTGCAAAAAAATTCTGGGCTAAGATTAAGAAATGGTTAGAAAAAAAAATAAAAGAGCAACCTATGGATGGAAAACCAGAGACATTCTTATTAGGGATATTTACAGAAATATACACCAAAGAAATAAAATATTTGATTTTACATGTTATAACAGCTGCACAATCTTTTTACAATCTTTTTTTTTTGCCCCATTTGCTAAGTAGATCACTGCAGTTGTTTAAAGGAGTAACGCCGTTGTTAAGTGAATCTAGCTTCCCCTTTGAATTTGCTTGTCAGAAACGTCACAATGTGACCCTGGGAGACGGCAACCGTCATAAATAGTATGAACCAGTTGCCAGGCATCCAAATTTTGATCACCTGACCATGGGGATGTGGCAACGGTCATAAGTGTGAAAAGTGGCTGTCAGTTACTTTTTTCAGTGCCGTTGTAACCTTGAGATGGTCACTAAACGAATTGTTGTAAGTTGAGGCCTGCCTGTACCGGGGTTTACAGAAAGCCAGGCAACAACCAATCATCATTGGTTGTTACTCTTACTATTAATCTTCTCATCGTTCCTATCACCCATCTCCTCCCACTTATGACTGTAACTTTGTTGCTTGTATCCTTACAATTTATATTGACTGTTTCCTAATATGATTTGATTGTTTATTTGTACCCTATGACTATCATTAAGTGTTGTACCTTATGATTCTTGATGAACATATCTTTTCTTTTTATGTACACTGAGAGCACATGCACCAAAGACAAATTCCTTGTGTGTCCAATCACACTTGGCCAATAAAGAATTCTATTTTATTCTATCTACTCTACTCTACTCTACTCTACTCTACTCTACTCTACTCTACTCTACTCCACTCCACTCCACTCCACTCCACTCCACTCCACTCCACTCCACTCCACTCCATTCTAATTTGTTCCCTATCATTAAGTATTGTACCTTATGATTCTTGATGAACGTATCTTTTATTTTTATGTACACTGAGAGCATATGCACCAAAGACAAATTCCTTGTGTGGCCAATCACACTTGGCCAATAAAAAATTCTATTCTATTCTATTCTATTCTGTTCTGTTCTGTTCTGTTCTATTCTATTCTATTCTATTCTATTCTATTCTATTCTATTCTATTCTA